>OMKL01011909.1:6544-18031 GCA_900302295.1 Parasudis fraserbrunneri
GTATTTTGGCTAACACCACCAGTGATGTGGGTTTTACACAGTTATAGGGGGGCTGAACACTATAAAGGTATATGTGTTAGCAGCTAATAATGAGCAGAAACAAAGCCTAATCCGACCCAGTCGGAGAAATCACTCAGGTCTGTTGCCTAAAAGTGAAATAGGCAGTGTCCTAACATAGTCACAAACCATCAAATCAAACCAAAGAACATGTAGAGTGACTTTACATCGACGCCCATGTAAAATGAATGAACGTATTAAACAGTACCTTATCTGCACAGGGGTTTGTTCCGTCAGCGATGGTGATGTGGTGTGTATCCATCTCCTCCGTCCATCTCTGGTCTCAAGCCACTACCACAGAGGAATGAACACGTACGACGGATATGAGAACTAACAGTGATGTACACTATATTTGCAACTATATCGATATCGACCAATGACAGTGTTTTTTTGTTTTTTTTTAGGTGCGAAGAGCATCTACATGACCGGCGATGTCACCAACTCACTCATTCAGCAACTCACTCACCGGTTAGCTACTCTGCCCTGAGTGACAGCTCATGAGAAACGCGCGTTGGTTAAAGTGCTTCGCATCTCTGAAACTGTGTGTCCTTGTTAATTTATCGGCATGGGTTCGATGAACAAAACTGGGCGAATATATCGATATTGGCCTATGATTGTGATTTTTTTTTTTTTAAGTATTATGTGATTTTTTGCAAGGGTCTGCACCAAACAAAAATATTTCTGTGGAGCATGATTTATTGTAGGCCAGAGTTTCTCTGCAGCTCCACAATACTTCATTTAGAATGGTATTTTGACACACATTTTGCCTTTATCAAATATTGTAGCCTCCAGCGATTTGGAAACTGCACTAGACCATATTACAATTTCTATTAATTGTGCAGTCCTACAACATTGTTGACAACTACAGAGACAGGCCACCATACTTACCTTGGATGAAAGTTGAGAACTACAGCAGATCTTGGGGTTCAGTGTGGATGTTGATGGAGGAAATCTCCTCAGGCAGCGGGGAAGGTCCTTGTGCTAAAAATTAAAAGGTAGAGAGAGTTATGCCAAGTTCCAGTTGTACTGCGAAGAGAGCTTCCGAGCTCCCACTCGGAAATTTATAATGGAACGCCCCTGAAGTCGGGATTTCTGGCTCGGAAACTCGGGGCAACAGCACAACCCCATGTTGCGTGACGTCATCCCCAGTTTACAGTTTAGTCATTTAGCAGACGCTTTTATCCAAAGCGACTTACAAGTGTGTGTACACCAGAAACTTGCAGTTCCCAGTTCCGACTTCTTTCTGATGTCATTAGACCCATGGACCATTGTTTGATAGGTTGTTGTCCTAGGGACCCCATCTGGGAAGATATTAGTTGTTGGACATGATTCAATGTAGAGCTGTACAACTGTCTAGATACGCAGATAATACAGTTGAGAGGGTGAACCTGTGTTCAAGCAAGTTATATATTAGTTCCCATTGTGCTGACTTGTAGTGAATGACATATTCGATGTCAAACTATTCCTCATTTTGCTGAGCCCCTTCAAGGGCTCCTCCTTGAAAAGCACGTTAGCCATAATAACAATTCAATGTCAATAACCAACTGTCATATCTGCTACTTTTTAACGTTAGGTCAGTTAGCCTTAGCTGTGATGGTTAGGTAATTTTCGAATAAACGTATGGCGTTAACGTTACCTGGTTAGAAATAGATCTTGTTCCATGCGCAGTCATCGTATTCTGCTGTATCTTTACCATGTGGTTGCGTATATGTTGATAAATGCATGATCTTATAGTTGACAATCTTAGCATGGTTCACTTGTCTGGTCCACAGATCCCGAAATTGGTTCGATTGATTTTGCCTGGTCGTAAGTTTCCTGCTTACTATGTCAGTCTAAGCTCATCACCGCCATCTGGTGGACTGGAGTCATACAGCATCAAACACTGGGCAAATCACACCCATATTGGATGTACAGTACATCTGAAACAAAGCTGGGGCTCCTCTGCATATTTTTATTGACTGATCTAATGATCCCGAGAGTGACAGGGCAGGATTTGGAATTAGTATTTCCTGGCTTGGGCTCCATCAGGGCAGACGGTGTTTCGGTCATTTCAACTGAGCTTGTTGCGCTTCTGTGGACGCTTTGGTGGTTGGAAGAAGTGGGGCCAATTGAGGCAGGTCTGTGCTCAGACTCGGCTGCTGCCCTGGTGGTACCCAAAACTCTTGGTCGGTGGGTGGGACTCAGCGGGGGGAGATCGAAGACTAGCCTAGACCTGACCTGGTGGAAAATGGAGAAGCGAGGATGCAGGTTGTTGAGTTGATGTTGAGTTTTCTTTAGGAGGGAGTGTGGTCATATAATTCGACAAGGAATAATCCAACAGTGTCAGCAAGAGTGGGAGAGTGAGATCAAGGGCAGGCAGTATTTTTCCATTCAACCAAGGGTCAACAGACATAGTCTCACAAATCTGAGTAGGGAAGATGATATCAAACTGACCAGACTAAGGTTGGGGCACTGTGTGCTGGGGGTGGACTGCTTTTGGATGACACGCGTGTAAGGAATATGGAGTGATGGAGACGTTGCAACGTGTGCCGCTTCATCAGTGCTGGCAATATATGGAGGAAGTGAGAATCTTCTACTTTAGCCTAGGAGAGAACTTGCGCTTGGCTGATGTAACCCAGCGCGGGCAATGTGGCGTTGAGGCATTGTCACCCACCAGCTGTGCGCAAGTTCTCTCCTAAATTAGGATGTAAAGTCGATACTAGAGTAATGCAATGCTTAGTAAGAATTTACGTAAGTAGTCTAAGTTTGAACTAACACACAGCTGGTGCAACAGGCTGCACCAGGACTCAGGAGTGTGCCGGTAGTACAGTTTCTTTCTACTGCGGGCGTGTTGTATCTGAGGATATACTGTAGGCTGAGCGGTGTAGTACTCCTTCCAGTCGGAGAGAGGCAGCAAGCATAGTCTCCACAAAACTCTTGATGAAAGAAGAAGAAGAAGAACTGAACGGCCGATAAGAAGCCTAGAATCCCCGGTGTGTTTTCATTTATTCGGAAATTGTAGCGATGTCAGAGAACCACATGAAACTAGACTCGTCTAACGTTATTTTCCGGCTTGATTTTGTTTGCTATCAATCAGACGAGACCAGCAGCCTTCAGTATTCTAGTATTCACTTGACCATAAACAGTAATGTTACCATGGCTCTGATAGCTCGTTAGCGAGGTAGCTTGGCTAACAACATCATTTCACGTTGTAGGTTACTTAAGTTTGCTCATTTTAAATTCTGAGTTTGCTAAGATCAAAATGTTGCATTCAGTTTACGTGAACAAACACACAACTTGTAGGACTAACGTTAACGTTAGTTAAAACTACCGAGGATAGCAGCAAGTTTCAGAATACTGTGGATGTTAAAGCAGAAGTAGGTAACTAGGTTTCTTAAGTTGATGCTTTGTTTGAATTCTGCAAAAGCAGGCTAGCACTAATCCCATGTGTGTACATTTACATTAACAAGTGAAATAGCATGTCAGAATTTAAGCAACACTGATAACGCCATTATTGCTTTCGATTAATATAAATGTTTTGTGGCTCAGACATTTGACCAATCGCAAACTCTGGAGCAGGAGGGATGGTCTTATTGTCTGGTTGAGCTAAAATTAGCTAGCCTGGAAAGAGGGCATAATGGATCAAAGTCAGAAAATTCCAATCTTTCCTTTGTCCATTACTGCTTACACAAGTAAACAAGCTAAGAGGAGGAAAGATTTGCAAGAGAAGGAAGAAACGAGGAAAAAAACAGATAGGGCACGATGGCAGTCGAGAGTGAATCTGGGCATGGCTTTCTCCAGATGGAGGAAGTTACGGGAGGAGAAGGGTTTCAAGACTGACATGGAGCTGGCCATTTTTCTCATGGACAGGTAAGCTTTCAGTTGCGTACCAATAGAAATTAGACTAGACGGTATTTGAAATGTGTCTTGTGAAAAAAATTCATATTGTAACAGGTATTTGCTTTGTAACTTGATTAATAGCCCCTGCTGTAGTAGTTGTGTGAGTATGACTCTTTGATACAGTGGGGCTGTAAAGAGTTGTTGACTGGGTTGTTGAAACTTAGCTCTGATACAGGACCCTCTGGTCTTCTCCCAAAGGGGCTTGTCCCAAAGCGTCCTGTCTAGCGCCACAGAGCATTCACTTTACACAAGTTGGAGAGGACTATAATGAAGACACTACGTTCTATTTCACTTACCCATCGTCCGTATTCTTTCACTTGGCTACTTTCAGGGCGGTGATTGATTGATTGATTGAGATACTTTATTAACAAAACAACATACATCAACATACACCGGTACAGTTTACACAGTACAGAACAGTTCAGTATGAGGTCTGCTAATCTGATAAAAACCCAAATAAGTCTTTCAACTTGTTTAAATTGGGGTCCTTGGTACTCAATTCATGGTGCATAGGCGCTACATCTCCTATGCACAAATAACCCTATAGATGTAGTTAAACACAAGTATACCCCAAAATCTCCATTGGAATGAGATCAAAGGTGGCCTCGACTTCTCTCGAGCGTATTGCTCAGAAGCTTCTTTGCACAAGGGTTCTTTTTCACTCATTGTTCTAATGTAGATTATGGGGTATACTTGTGTTGCATAAGCATTGTGGACGACGACATTGTATAAATCCATACCATATCATGGATCCACGACGGTACGCCTTCATATTCTGTATACCTCCCAGCCCAAGGCCATAGGACCCACCTGCAGAACCGGGTTGCTCTTGGCCTTTTGGTTTCTGACCTGCAGCCACTTAGGGGAGAAAATACTACTGCTAATAAGGATAATCCTAACAAACACAATATGGTTGCAGCACCTGCGGTGCATGGACCCCTAATAACTATTAACTCTGCTCTGACTAACATTGGCCTACACATAATGTTTCACAAGTAAAAGATTTACAGCCATAGTACTGCAGTAGTGAAATTGTACAGTTGGCAGTTTTGTTGTACCAGGTCTGCTGGGAATTACTGCTGGATTACTTTTGCTAGTTAGCCAGAGAGTTAATGTGTTTTCACAGTTTGGAAATGTGTTACGCTAGCTGTGATTAAAATGAATGCACCCTTACCATAGCTTGGTTGCTTACTTATTCCAAGTTTATCATGCTTGCCAGTTACGAGAGAGGAACCTCAACATCTGGACCAAGAAAGAAACGTAAGAGGCCAGCATCCCCTCCTGCGTTGTCTATTATAGGACAGGAGTCGGTGTGCAACAGGTGAGGCCAATATTTACCGTAGAAAAGTAATGACTGCAACTAAACTGCCTTATTGGAAAGCTGAAACTATATAAATTATGCTTAGTCATAGATCTGCTGGGTTCTCTCCAGACTTTTTCACAGTCACAGGACCACTTAACGAATGCACCATCTTATGCCGAGTCATTTTAGAAATCGTAAGTGAATAGCTTTCTGCCCCAACATAGCACACAATTGTAGGATTGGGGAAAAAAACAAGATTCAAGATTCAAGATTCATTTATTGTCATGTGCATAGTTAAACAAACACTTTTTGCCATACAATGAAAATCTTACTTTGCTAGTCCTCCCTTCAAACAATGTAAAAACACACATCACACAGTCTTAACTAAAAAAGAAAGAAAAAAAAAGCAACTTAAATACAACAAATGCTAGAATAGGGTATTATAAGGGGAATAAAAAAAAAGAAGTGTTTAGACGATATTTACAAGGCATAAGTGGCGTTTGACAGTCATTGCACATTGCCATTTACATCGGTGATTATAAGTACAGGATAAGTATAGGTGACAATGGGTCACAGCAGCATTTAGTGTCTGCAGCAGCATTACAATAAGGACAATAAAGTGTCTTTCAGTGTATTCACAGTTCGGGGGAAGGGTGTCAAAGGGGTCATAGCAGCAGTCAGTTTGAGTGTCTTTGAGACACGGGGGGAGGGCGGGGCTTGCTGAGGGAGCTGTTCACAAGTCTGATGGCTTGTGGGTAGAAACTGTCTCGTGGTCCTTGATTTCAGACTCCTGTATCGCCTGCCTGATGTTATGATAACATGTTTTTGTGTGACTGATACAAGTGAAATACGCTAGTCTATTTTGTCATCCTTTGCGCATTTCCACTAATATTAATTATCTCGGGTCATATTCCGTTCACGCGTAATTTCATTGTAACGGATGGTGAGACCTTTCCACGTTGTCCTCTTGTTACAGAGACCGTGACCTCTCAATGGGTGGTGTGCAGGAGCTAGAGAACCGCATCAGTGCCGAGGACATGGCCACCCAGGAATACAGGTATTGATGTTAAAACACAAGTTAAAAATAAAGAATAATCAGTTAAAACCGTTTACACACTGAAACAGTGGTTTGTTATCACGGTTTAAAACTGTCCATAATTCCATGAGTCTTCCATGTTAGCATCATTCCATGTCAGGATTTTCGAATATTGAATAGGATTTTTCGAGAGAGAAAAAAATCCTAAAAATGTAATCGGATTTTTCGAATATCAGTGAATTCTTCCACATTGATGGTATCATCGCTAATTTGATGAAAGACGATGAATTTGATCAGCATTTTGGTTTTTCTGATTACTGCCACTCGCCTTATTTGTTGCAGCATGGATGGGTCAGATGGAACATGGTATTCTAACAGTGGAGAGGACGATGAATCAAGATCATTTGAGGAGACGACAGAGGATGACGACGACTGGTCTCCACCCCAGGCTCGGTAAGTAATTTGATCAATAAAATATACAATGGCTCCACTATACATAAAGTTTGTGCACCCCTAGACTTTTGCACATTTTGTTGTGCTGCAAATTGTGCACAGTATAGAAATAAGACTATTTAGGATTTTTTTTCATTTAATTTCAAACTTTCATTTAAACTTGGAAGAACCCTTGAGGTTGCCCTCATTTACAATGATGTCGAGTTGCAGACAAGTTCAAATAAACAGGACAAAACACAGATGAAAATAAAGATCAAAAATCTGTTAAAAAAGTTACACACTGAAGCAGGGTGGTTTGTCATCATGGTTTGAGATTGTCCATAGGTTAGTAGAGTATTTGTTTTTTGGCGTGTGTTGAAGATCATTCCAAGAATTTGGGGCACTAAAATAAAAGGCTGACTTTCCAAATTCAGACCGTGCTTGGGGGACCTTAAGCATCAGCCATAAGTTAGATAGGGTCCACTCCAGCATCATTGAGATGTAAGGTAGTAGCTTTCCAACAAGGGCTTTATAGATTAAACAAATACCAATGTTTGTTACGCCTCTCTGCCAGAGAAGACCATCCCACCTTATCATAGAGGATACAATGGTGAGTACTGTTGGGGAACCGAGTGCGATCAATTATGCAACGTGAGCAGATCTCCATGGCTAATACAAATTTATTGACAAACAGTAAGGGTCAAATCATATAATGGAGATTGATTGATTGATTGAGATTCTTTATTAACAAAACAACATACTTCAACATACACCGGTACAGTTTACACAGTACAGAACAGTTCAGTATGAGGTCTGCTAATCGGATAAAAACCCAAATAAGTCTTTCAACTTGTTTAAATTGGGGTCCTTGGTACTCAATTCATGGTGATCATGTAGAGGTAAGCTGATGTGTCCTTGTCAGGCTGCGACTCTGACAAAAGACCCAGAAAAACCCCAAATCGGGGGCTTTTAGGACACAGGAAAGGGGAGGGCGAAGGTGTCACAGATTGGGGAAGCGGGAGGGGGGGAATGTTGGGGGAGGGGGAAATCCCTGACAGTACCTTATCTATCACCAGTAATAAATCTGAGGGCAGAATGATAGACTGTGTCCAGGAGTTTAAGAGTGGAAGGAGCAGCATTTCTATAAATTACATTAGATTAGATTAGATTAGATTCAAATTTATTGTCATTATACAGCACAAGTACAAGTAAATGAAAATAAGTTTGGCATCCAACCAGAGTGCAACTGTAACAGTAAAGTGCAGTAGCAATATACAATGTACAGGTGATGAAACTAGAGTATATATAAATAAGTGAGTAGATGTATGAGTGCTACTGAGTAGTATGACAAGTGTTACTGAGTAGTATGACAATATCAGTGTTATAGTCTTATGTACAGTGATAAGGGTATAGGGACGCTATGGGAGTAGTCATACTGGCTGGCGGTATAACTGGTAGGGGATATGTACAGATATAGGTATAGTATATACAGGTATGCAAAGGGATATGTGGAGGTATATACAAACAGATGTGGGTAAATAAGTAAATAGGTAGGTAAATAAGTAAATAAGTAAGATAAGTAAATAAGTATACAGTGAATATACATATATACGGCATATACAGCAGTGTTGTACATGCTATAATACAGAGTTATATGGGTTATGTGCAGGTATATTCAGACAGATGTGGATAAATATGTATACAGTAAGTATAAATATATATGTATTGATGAAACATGTATTGATGTATTATTTTGTGTGAGAACGCTGACGGACTTCCCCAGCTGTGAGTGTTTGATGCTTGGTACCCACAGGTTCAGAATTTTATGCTAAGTGTGATAAAATGAGTTATTAATATATATATGAGTTATAAATATGTATTTCAATCTTACAGACTGCTAAGAGACTTTGCTCAATTCAATTCAAGTGTTCCACAACATCAGTTAGGGTAGACCCTAGAGTAATCTTTTAAATTTGGCTTAGTGGGTTCTGTAATCAGCTGGGATAAATTCAGGTTACTGCTAATCTCCTTGAAATTCAGATGTATTATTCAGTAAATTAATTTTAAAGTCTTCCACAACAATTCCACACAAAAGGGATCTATAGACTCCTACCACAACTACTGAATTAGGCCCCAACTGAACTTTAAGTGCAAGAAGTTCAAAACATTTTGGTATGGTGACAGCATTTAGAATTGTTACGGAGAAACCTGATTTAACATATATAACCACCCACCTCCCCTTCCATTTCTGTCTATCCTTTATAAGCTGTAATAATTTACAGCTACATCTCTTCTTGAGCTAAGTTTCACTCAGCACCAAGATATCAGGAGCAGTCTGCAGAACTAATATAGTTACATGATCTAACTTCTGAAGTAAACTTCTAATATTTAAATGAATTATCCCTAGGCCATTTCTGTTCTTAAGGTAAGTTGATTAAATTAAGTGTTTGGAGTGGGATCAGAAGTAGTGATAGAAGGCAGTAGGGGGATTGTAATTAAATTAGAGGCAGTAACAGTACGATTTGAATAATGAATAAGGTATCTAACAGTGATTCGAGTAGGAATGATCAAAGGAGTAATATATTGTTCAAACCTTGGGGATGGTTAAAGGGATTAAATCAGATACATGTGACAGCCCAAGGATGGATTGGAGGGTGAAGGCCTGAGTGGGTACCAAAACCTGACAAACTGTATAGCTAACAAAATAGTAAACAAAGCGCAATACCAAGCGGGGCTCTTTTGCCTAGAGGTCGCTGTTTGACAGCATTACAGATTATACCTTTAAAGGGAAAATCCACCCTAAAACAGAATCTACTTTGTACTATTTTAATGATCTGGGGCGGTTAAGGCGATATCTATAAACACCGAAAATTGTCTCCCTGAGCTGGAAATCAAAGCATCAAGACTTGAATTTATGATGTCATTAAGTGATACTTTTTGGAGTTGGTCTATTGACAATAAATTGGTGACCAACTTTGTGGGCTCATAGAATATTTGTTTGATCTGTTGGATCCAAATGTGTTTTATTTAAATGCAGGACTTAATCCTGTTCAGTTTCCCCATTTACCTTCATAGTAAAATTTGAGAAGGAAAAACTCCACTGAAGGTGCCCCCTATATATTTTCAGGTATAGTAAAGGTCATGATAACAAATGTTTCTTTGAAACCTCAGGAACTGGGCTCAAATACTGTCCCCGAGTGAACCATAAATTCCACACTACACTCTTTCACCATACTTAAATTAGGATTAGAGTCCATCCTACACCCTAAAATACTATGCAGATGTATTAAGGAGCTATGATATCTGTGTTTTAAGGCAAAAAAGGTAATTTTGAAGATATGTTCACAACACTAACTGAAACCTAAACGTGAAATCTGAGTAGCAGATGTGACAAAGTATTTATCTGTGGCACAATTTAGCTCAAATGAAACAACGCTTGTACTTAGTTTTTTTTTTTTTCACACCAGATTCACCATTCATTGTAAATGTTATAACCTGTGCAAACTATTTCTCACTTTAGTATATGCCGTTTAATTTACATGACTTTATGTCGCCGTAACAGGATTAGTGGTGCCCTACACAGCCCAGCGTGCATAGATGGCCTTGAAAGTGTAGATGAGACGATCCACAACGTCCCAGGCATTGGGGAGTCCGATAAAGGTGGGTGTCAGTACGGCTGGGTGATATGGCCAAACTTGTCATATCATGAGATTTTTCTTAGTTTTGACGGTATAACGGTGTTTGACAGTATTTAGTTTTTCGGTGCAAATTACAATGTGATATGACACAAATTTTTTTTATGTCATTATCTTGTAATACAGTTGTCAAGGTGCTATTTCATTCAAAATGATCTATTTTCTTTAACCTTTCTTTAATGTAAATTTATATTTTTTACAATATGTATATATCGTGGATGACCGTATAGTAAAAAGCCATACCTTTGCGTGGATCTATGATGGTATACCTTTATATTCAGTACCAGTATATGGATCGTAATCATTTTTTTTATTATTTCTTTTTTTGTCGAGTGTCTACCCTCTAATGGTACATTCAAATACAACGCGAAACGAAATTTAGGCGGCGTGAATGCATACAAAATCAACTGAAAGGCGTGAACTGAGGCGAACAGAAGCAGCTTTGCTCTGGGTGGCGCGAATTGTGTTCGATTAGAAATTCGCCAGGCGTGATGGAGCAAATATAGGTATATCTTAACGAATATGAAATAGACTGCTATGAATGCTCTGTAGCCTATAGATATCGAATAGGTGACGTTTAGAAATGGTCTCATTTTTGTAAATGTCAACAATCGCACTGTTGAGACCAAACTCACTAGCATGTAGTCACACCAGTTTTGCTAGTTATCAACTGTCGGTGTATCTGAAAGTACAGTGAAAGGTAGCAGAGTCTCTATTCTCCTCTGTCATTCCCCTCCAGATGCCCTGCAGCTCTCTGCCTGTAAAGAGGAGCTTAGCCCCAGTCTGGGCCAGGAGGACCCAGAGCCCCCAGTGAAGAAAGAGGAAGAGGAGGAACTGCCGATCAGCCAGGTGGGAGACAGGCTGGAGGAGGCAGATACGAAATACAACATGTGTTCCATGCCAATGCTCAGCGTAGACACTGTGATAAGTCTCCATGGGCAGGACCAAAGCCAGTCCCTGTGTCAGAACCAGAGTGTGGAAAATGGAGTGGGACACCCTCTAGCCAGCACCTCAGTTCAAGGTAATATATAATATATTTGAATGGCAAAAAGTGATATTCAGCACAGCTCTAATTATTGCTGAAC
>OMKL01011927.1:3858-14520 GCA_900302295.1 Parasudis fraserbrunneri
CATAACTGTTGTGCCAATAACACAACAATATCATGACATGTTATTGCTTAAAGTAATAATCTTGAACATTTTCATATTAATAAGTGTCTATTTACCATTAATTTGCCTCTATCACCGATTGATATAACACAATACTGATTCTATCTATATCCAGTTCATGAATGCTTTCATGCATTTGCTATTCTTAGCTGTTGTAAACACCGGTTACATTCCCGGGAAAAATCATCTGGAAGTGATATGTTTTACATCACCAGCAGGAACAGCAGTTTGTTTGGGTTGTTTGGATATTAGCTTTATCCCAACTATTGTAAACAGAACATGGCATTTACATGCACTATCACAAAGACAGAACGCTTGAGTGTCCAGAATAATATCTAATAATATAAGATTATTAAAGGTAGAATCTGTGATGCCGTCAAACAGCAACTTCTGGGCAAAAGAGCCCTGCTTGGTATTACACTTTATTTACATGGTTTTGTTATGGTTTGATGTCTGGGTTGGAGTTGAGTGGGGATAGGGGAGGGGTTGCTATTGCTGGCCACACCTCAGGCTCTGCCAAGAGAGGTGTGGAGATATTCACACTATAATAAGTTACTAAACTCCAACCCACACATTAGACCAAAACTAAAACATTTTCATTTTCGTATATAGGCACACTCAGTCCATCCTTTCACAACTTCCTGTGTTCTCAGGTTTGGACGACGTTTCCTCCTGCTGATCTCCAACCTGATGATGGCGGTGGGAGGGACGTGTGCCGCGTTCTCCACCTCCTTTCCTGCCTTCTGCGTCTGTCGCTTCGTCTGCGGCATGTCTCTGTCCGGCATCGTGCTCAACTCCTTCTCCCTTAGTGAGTTTTTTTGTTTTCGTCTTTTCAACCTTTGTATATCCGGGGGAGATTTTGCCGAGCATGCAGTTCTACACATTCACACCTTCATACCCAATACATCCAGTCTTCTACTGTTGGTCACGAAGCTGCTCCACTGGGGACGTTGGGGGTTCAATGCCTTGCTCAAGGGCAAGGCATTGGTCTGGAGATTCCCATATGTAACCTTCCTGTTACAAGCCTGGTTCTGACTGAACTTTTAGGCTACCACTGCTGCCTTTACAAGAGTGTGATAAATGGACACCAGTATTGGGATCAAATTGTGTTTGCAAATGTCTCTTAGCATTTCTTTAAGCTGCTTTGAGTACCAAATGGGTGAGGAATACAATTCAGATAACCAATCTGTGAAAAGTATAGGAAATTGACTGGTGGCTCACCAGGTTGGGGCGCATGCCACACGGTTGCAGCGTCTTGGGTTTGAATCCGGCCTGTTGACCTCTGTTGCGTGTCATCTCCCTTCTCTCCCCCATGTTTCCTGTCTGTCTTCACAAAAAAAATATATATATATATACTGTATACATATTTTGTTCAATCTAGGTTCTAATAACACAGCCATGTTCTTATTGCTACTCAGGGAATGCAACACTTAACCCCGGTAGTCTTACGGGGCTGCTACACTGAACACTTTACTGTAGCAGCTGCTTGCGGACCACCCCAACGATTCCCTGCCACTATAATCAATGAAAGGTGTGATGAACACGGTCAGCGCCGACGGCCCGACCCGTTAAGCTACACGGGGAATGGAACCCCCTTAATCCCGGCGTGAAAATGTTCCCGCCGTGTTCTACCCGCTGAGCTACACAGGAACACTGATAAAAAGTACAAATGTGTCCCCTCTCTTTTTGTCTATGGTCCTCTCGTCCTCCAGTTGTGGAGTGGATCCCCACCCGTGTGCGGACCGTGGTGGGCACAGGGACTGGGTACTGCTACACCACGGGTCAGCTCATCTTGGCGCTGATGGCCTACTTCATCCGGGACTGGAGATGGCTGACTCTGGCTGTCTCCCTTCCTTTCTACGTCTCCTTCCTCTACTCGTGGTGAGATGTCCGTGAGACGTTGAACTCGAAATTAAAGGGTTACCTTGATATCATGATTTTTTTTTTTAAATGATATGGTTATGTTTCTTCACCAGGCATTTCTTCATAGTCACATTGTTTTCTGGCATGGTACCGATAATAAGGTTTTGAAAAATCTTTTTTTTTTTTTTAGAACATCCATCAGCCTCCATGAGTAGCTGAATTTTTCTCCCTTATGTACCGTTTTCCAGTTCACACACCTTGGTTTAAAAAGTTATGACAGTTCCTTTTCTCTTGTACGACGTTTACCGATTCACACGTACGTGTGATGTCCAAGCACCTGACATGAATATCTGAAGTACATGTTCTATGGGTACTATGTTCCCTGGGAATTTAGTTTTTCAACTTTGTTATTTTTCGTTGAGGGGCCAATGTGCTGAGGATGAGGGAACAGTCTGTGGGAACATATAGCCTAGCATATAGTGATTCCCTTAAAGGGGAATGCCACCCATTATAAGGATTCAAATATGTTCTTCCTGTGCCCCAGGACAGTTCAATCAGTTTTTGTCAACACACACCACTCTCTTCTAAAGCCAGAAATCAGAGTGAGAACCATTCAATCGGTGATGTCACTGGGATGTAAAATCTGGGGCTGCCCCATAGACAATGAATGGGGCTCTGACTTTATGAGTCCATAAATGTTTGTGTGAGCTCTTAAATTAGGTTTTAATACTGGTCCAGGCCCTCTCGCAATAATATAAACCTAATTTGGATGCAAGAGCTCAGACAAACATTATATAGCCTCATAAAGTCAGTTGTTCACAAATACTGACTGAATTGTCCTACGGCACAGGAAGAATTGGAATGTGAATTCTTAAAATGGGTTGCATCCCCCTTTAAGTATTTTTACCTAACATTTAGTTACTAGATCCACGGTAACTGCAGAACATTTTAATGAGTGTACCATATTTGTGTTGTCAATAGGTGGTTTCTTGAATCTGCAAGATGGTTAGTCCTTAACAAAAAGTCTGAGCAAGCCGTCAAGAACCTTAAAACTGTGGCCCGTATAAATGGGCGACACGAGGAGGGAGACAAAATCGACATTGACGTAAGAGCCTTCAGTGTCATGTTTGTGTTACTGCATACACGCTTGTGTGTGCGTGCATTTATATGTGTTAATATTTTTAAGATGCTCTTGAGGCGTTTATATTTACCATAATTAGATGTGCATAGCTACGGTGCCATGCTTTTTCATCATCTTTTACCATTACTGAAAAATGAGGTGTTGTTGCCAATTCATCACGGCATAAAGGCTTCCAATGTATCTGAAAACATGTCCAAAATGCCACATAGACCCATACCAGTCACCACAATTGTCTAAACTGCCATGCTTACCTCTTAAGTGTCACTTGTTTTCTGAAGTAGTATCCGAGGAAGAATTCCTCCTCTTCCTTCTGTCATATTAAGGCACAATAGAGCAACTTTTCAGGAAAATAAAAGCACCTCATGTGCCATCGCTATGTATCACCTGGATTGAGAATGTTTTGTCTCGGTGTTCAGATGTTGCAGGAGTCCATGAAGAAGGAGATGTTGTGCTCCCAGGGGACGTACAACGCCTTGGACCTCTTCCGCACCCCCACGATGAGGAAAATGACCCTCTGCCTCAGTGCTGTCTGGTACTACGTCCCCTCTTCTAATAGTACAGCCAGAGCTGGGGAGCAACTGATCACACGTGACATGATTATAGTAATATGACAACAAAGATTTAACTGTTGTAGTTACTGTTACTGCACACACACAGGATTCAGACTACAGATTCATATGAAAAGACAGCTGATTAGCTGCTGGATTATTAAGAAATAGGTTTGAAGGTAAAAAAGCATTTATTTATGATATATGGTCACAGACATTTTATATAGGCCTAATTTGAAACAATAGTTAATCATGGTTGTAGATTATTAGAATAATATTAAATTGAAGTCGATTTAGAATAAAAATTATTGGAATACATTTTCTGCATTGGTTCATTATGTATGAATTATTGGATGCAAAATAATTGAAACGTCACTTTTGAGAAAAGGTTGGGAGCCCCTGTTCTAATAGAACTCAATGATGATTTAAAGGGGAACACCACCCAAATTAAGAATTCCAGTGTTATTTCCAAGGCCAAGGAAAGTTCAATCAAGAATCTCTCAAACCCAGAAGTCAGACTCAAACTTGTAATGTCATCAGGTATAAAGTCTGTAGCTGCTCCATAGACAATGGATGGGAGACTAATTGTAGACCCACAGAATGTTTGTTTTCTTTTTTATACCCAAATAAGATTTATTCTATTGTTGTGTTGACAGTTCTGAAACAGAAAATGTACCCGTATACTCAGAACTTTCCCCATGGTGCTCTTAGTGTCATCTTTCCCAATTCATTGTCTATGTGCTGGTAAATGCCTTCAATGTGTATCACTCGACGATGGCCTGATATTTTCCACTTGCTTGTCATATCGAATCACTCAAAAACAACCTCTGATTTATTCCTCATATTAGGTTATCCACCAGCTTTGCCTACTACGGTCTTGCTATGGATCTGCAGAAGTTTGGAGTGGACATCTACTTGATACAAGTGATCTTCGGAGCGGTTGACATCCCAGCAAAAGTTGTCATAACTGTGTCTATGAGTGTTATCGGTCGGCGGACATCACAGTGTGCCGCGCTGGTCATCGCCGGGGTCACCATTTTGGTGAACTTGTTGGTTCCCTACGGTATGTCGTCAGTGATGCAAATCTCTGTATGAAACTTGTATCCTAGTAATGACTGGTTGCTCACAGGAAGAAGCAGTCCTTTCCTTCTGGTTCCGCTGCGTGTCCTCTGCTCCCTCCTCTGTCCAGTGAAAAGCAGCTCTTTTGTAAAAATTCACTGAAATTAGAACAAAGAAACAGACATTTCGAACAATAGCATGTCCAAAGTTTCTGATTTACATTTCAACTCAAAATTTTAAGCCACTGCAGTCTGCAACATCTTTCAACCTCTATTTCTTTTTCTTCTGTGGTTCGTTAAGATTTTGAAGATGCTCTGGAAGTGTTTACGTTTACCATAATTAGATGTGCATAGCTACAATGCCATGCTCTGAACAGAAGCTGGTTCTTCCTCTTAAGCAACCAAAAGAACAAAGTGGGTAACCATGATTCTACAGAGGGATATTACATACCATATAACTCAATATCAATACTAGCAAAAGTATCTTGAAACAAGTTGAGTGCTAGAGATTGTTGCATGTTTCACAAAAACAAGATGAACTGCATTGAATCAATCACAATTATCTCAACCTATTAGCACATTTTCTCACTTGTTTTCAGGAATACAAGATTCTAAGACTCGGTAAGATATCATTTTATGGTGAGACATTTTTTTGGCATATGCGCAGATCAACAGACGTTGCGCACCAGTCTGGCCGTGTTGGGGAAGGGATGTCTTGCTGCCTCCTTCAACTGCTGCTATCTGTACTCTGGGGAACTCTTCCCAACGATCCTTAGGTAAGACTTAGTATTGAGAGGGAGGGGTTCTGCCCTCTGTGGCCTCAGCCCTATGTTTTTAGTAACCTGGCCTGTCAGAACCATCTGGGAAGTCATCCTTTGAAACTGTTTTAAATAGGGCCGGCAAATAAAAAATACTCAGCAGAGTACCTTTGCTCGTAGCCGCCAGTAATTCTTCAAAGGACACTGATTGGTCCGAACCACTGTGGTTTGTGCAGAAGTGCATACCCTAACAAGATGGATTCCTGCGTCATCACGTGATCTCACGAAGCCACCTGCAGTGCAAGGTCAATGTTTTAGGGCCTATGTTCCTTCACTTACGCAGCTGGTAATGCAACGCAGGGCTGTGAGTTGGTGAGTGAAAACCATCATTAAAAAATGCCATGCTAGTCAAGGGAAAGTATTTCTGTTGCACAAACAGCTACTTTTTGAAGCAAGTGTGTGAATCCAGCCTCAAGTGTGCCTTCAATGCTTCCAGACTGATTGCTACCTAAAATGTTTTTAGATAGATGCCCATGGAGTTTTCATTAAAGTGGAACAGCTGGCTAATGCAAAAGCAGTTATTTTAATGCACGGAGCCTGTTGATCTCAACCTGCCGTGTGTTGCGTCTTCTGCTCATCAGACAAAATGGCATGGGCTGGGTCTCCATGATGGCTCGACTGGGGGCCATGATAGCTCCCATGGTGCTCCTGATTGGGGACTACGCAGTCTGGCTACCGGGGTTAATCTACGGAGGGGCTCCAATCATAAGTGGGGTGGCTGCATTCTTCCTACCAGAGACACTTGGTACACACTTACCCGATACAATACAGGATGTGGAGGACCGGTAAGTTCAGCATTCCTACCATCAAATTCCATGTCTTGACTATGACAGGGGCTAAAACTAATGTTCTTCTTTATCAAATACAGGGGAACTGGGAGGAAATCTGACACCAAAAAACATATCTTGCCAGACACAGAAGATTCTTTGACAAAGGAGGCTCCTTAAAGCACTTGAAAAGGTAATTCCGCGATTGCCTTTTAATTATGGCATTTGGGATCTACAAAGAATGACAACATAGTCTCACACCAAGAGACTGATGGCAAGCTATCTAAAAGCTGCGCAGAAGGGATGTTGCATTTTAAAAGACAACAAACTGGTCACAGGATCTAATTTGCAATGCAGCCCTGATACAGCTGCAGATTCTCAATGACTTGGTTAAAAAAAAAATTATAATAAAATCATGAGCGGCAAAAGCGTTTATATAAACAGTAAACAAGACTGGCCCTGAAATAGAACCTTGAGGCACCCTTTTGAGATAAAGAGACTTTGAATGGACAGCATCCGTTTCTATAAAGTGAGATCTCTCAGACAGGTAGTTACCCAGCTACAGGCAGCAGGACCCAACACAATGGAGGATAGCTTGCGTAGCAATTAACAGTGGTCAACTGTATCAAATGCTTTTGAGATCCACTAAAAGAGCAGGACAACGCTACTTCTTATGCATGGATGTGACTTTATATCTGAGATTGTGCGATGTTCAGTTTTAAAAACCTGATTGATGTTCACTCAGAATGGAGAATCTTGTAGGACATTTTCTCAGTTATTAATCAAGGATTCAGCACTAAGCCAGAGAGGATTAGTTAAATAGGGTGGCAATCATTTAATTCACTTGGGTTTCCACTTTTATGAAGTGGAACTTCCAAACCTTTGGTATTAAACCTGAAAGGATAGTGAGGTGTGTGCCAAGGGCTCTGTAATCATACATACAGCAAGTTTGAGAAAAAAGGGTCAAGCTCATATTGCTGCTGTAGACGCCACCCAGGGAAGAGACATACCCCCCCCACACACACACACACAATTTTTTTTAAACATAAATAGTCAATAGAGCATGAAATACCTCTTTTGAGCTTTCACCTCAAAAGTGAACAGATGCAATGTAAGATATGGAGCTTCTGTTGTAGTGGGAGCATTAATGATTAAACCAGAGGACACATAAGGAGTAGCCTCTGGGCTGCTTGAACTGCCTGAAGGGCCAGTGTCCATTTTATGAGGCCAAAAACATGTCCAGCAGCTGGTTAAAAACATCACTAATCAGTCTGACCTGTGATAGTACCCATTTAAAAGTAATTTGGTTGGGCAACCTGTCATGACGTCAATTTTAGTTTAGTTAACCTTTTCAGGTATACAATTCACTCACATATGAGATTCGAAGGTGATCATTCTAATGATGATGTCACAATGACTACTGGCCATTGAAATCTACTGGTAGAATTCTAAAATGGAATTCTGAGAAAACATTCCAAAAAACTTACACCTGAGATGGTTAACTGTGGATTGGCTGGGAGCCAGAGAGGGAATTTAAATAGCAGGCCTAGACTGATTGTGTTCCATAAAGAAACAGTAAACAAACAAAGTTTCTAAGCTGTCTGAAGGCTAGGCCAGTCACTAGGCCAGTCACTAGGGTTATTAGTGTGTCTGGCCCAGACCCCAAGACTCATTTCTTAATTGTAGCAATTTAGTAAATCACTGGAAAACCAAATCATCTGAATGAAGGCAGCTAATGATTTGCTAAGCATCCACAGGATGCACAAGTTAGCTAAATTAAAACACCAATTTGGGTGGCTTAACCTAGTCGGCGAGTTAACTTTTTAGTCTAGCTTTCAAGGCTGCTACCAATAGGATCCTTCAATGTGTACGTTCCCTCAGCAGTGGGTCGTTTTATGTTGCGGGAACACTGGGTTGAGAGGACATGGAGCTGATCCTGGGTACTGTACACACTGTGTTACTGTTCAGATGATGTAGATAGACGGTGTAATGCATTTAATGTAGTTTGTTTCCTCTTCCTCTTTGCAGAGAGACGAGATGGTGTTGTATGACTGCTGGAGTTGAGCTACCAGTATGATGTGGATGAATATATGTGAAAACAAGAATCAGACCTACAGTTACTTTGACAGCTTTTTATATGAGTGGTATCTGTGGATCGATAACTCTATATTTCAAATTCTGTCTGTTCCAACTGAATGATTGCTAGATTGTGAGTACTGTAGCTTTAAGACTGTTAAATAAAGGTTAGGAAAATACGCCTCATCATTATTTGGCCTCATAAGCCTCATTATGAAGAGCAAGCACAGGAAGACCTGAAAACAATATTGAAGTTGTTAAACATTTTCATTTTCCAGCACAGAATCCCCCACATAGGCCGTTGAAAAGTCAACTGTCAACATTAGCAACTCTGGGTTTCTGCAGTCATCACGCGCATCGAGTTTTTTTTTTAATGACTTCAAATATCAATAATTCCGAAAGACCTTGATGACATATCAATCAAGATTATCAACTACTACATGAGCGAAAGTGTTCTACCAGGGTGAAATATTACTTTAAACAGATTTAGTGTTTCACGCTGCTTATGTTCATGAAAAGTCATCCAAGTACCACCACGTTTTTATCTTCTTGCTAAGCAGTGGGCCCACTCTACTAAACAGAGGCATTTTTCTAGGTCTTCCTTAAACCGGTTCCCACGCGTATGCCCTACCTCCATCTTGAATGTCTGCCATGCTCTTTCTGTTTTGAGTCTGTTGTGGATCTACATAATTCTGGCTATGGTTCACCCACACATGGCTGTAGTCCTTCTGTGAGAGACTGGGGATATGTTCTCCACTCATCACTCACACAACCACACTCTGAAGTTTCACGTGTGTCTTCACAACAGGGGACAAGGGTCTCCTTGTTTCTTCTCCTCACAAGGTGAAGAACGAGACGTCTGCCGGTGGCTCAGATCTCTAGCATACCAAAAACACATGACCTCCTCCCTCTCCAGATGGTGCCGATGCGTCCTCTCGCATACAGCAATGGAACAGTTTCAAAAGAGTTACAACTAGAGACTAGGGCTGCCCCTTCTTGGTCGATTAATTGGTCAATTTGGTCTTAGTTGATCATGACTTTGTTGGTTTTGTATGATTTCCTTATAGAGTTATTGTTATTTCCTGAAAAATGATAAGCACCTCCCTGAAAAGCACTCGATTTTAAGAGGTCCCTCTGCATGATTGCATGTAGGGGGAACACAACATTTTTCAAAAAAAATCAACTAATCGATTAGTCAACAGTCCTATGATTATTAGTCGACTAAGAATTTCTTAAAGGTCCAGTGTGTATTATTTAGGGGGATCTATTGACAGAAATGGAATATAATATTCATAATTATGTTTTCATTAGTGTATAATAATTTGAAACTAAGAATCGTTGTGTTTTCATTAGCTTAGAATAAGCCCTTCATATCTACATAGAGGCGTGTCCTCCACGGAGCGCGCCATGTTGCTAGCAGCAGAAATTAAATAGCAGAAAGAAAATGCAACGTTACAAAACCAAATGGTCAAAACAACAGACAGAATACACTATTGGAATTATATACTCATGATTACCTGACTCAACACTGTAGTATTCCTGTTTTGGAGGTTTGTTCATGCTTCAGTGAAAACAAAGATGGCGGTGAATGCCGCGATAACCAACAAGAATGAGAGCAGTTGGTTGCAGTCTGCAACCTCACCACTAGAGGCCGCTAAGTAATACACACTGGACCTTTACGTCAAGGACAGCAATTAAGCATAACGATCTATTCTCTCTATATAAAACTTTAACTATCTAGGTGAAACTACATACTTGAAGACTCACTGTAATCAACAAGAAAATGAACATCACTTTAGATTTTTTTTTTTTACCAAATGGTTTACATGATGATTTACTGAGACGGAACATCCGCTAAACCTGAATTAATATGTGATTAATATACTTTCAGACAGTTCATTCAACACCTGTGATTATGAACAACTCTCTCCCTATTACAAACCAGAAAACCGAAACTTTTTGGTGTCTAGGTTTTGTGTCTAGGGCAGTGGTTCTTAACCTGGGTTCGATCGAACCCCAGGGGTTCGGTGAGTCAGTCTCAGGGGTTCGGCGGAGGTCAAGACACACATCCGACTCCGAGTAAATATTAATTATTATGTTTTTGTTTTTGTGTGAAAATCATGTTTTGATGGTTTTGTGCTTTGAACACAGTGATGTTGATGCACGGTTCATTTTGTGCACCAGTAAAATATATACCTATGTTTTGAATTTGAAAAAATATTTGAAAATATTTTATTTTTCCAATTAAGAAGGGTTCGGTGAATGCGCATATGAAACTGGAGGGGTTCAGTACCTCCAACAAGGTTAAGAACCACTGCTCTAGCACCATATCTACAGCCACTGGCTCCGCTT
>OMKL01011970.1:6387-17585 GCA_900302295.1 Parasudis fraserbrunneri
AGAAGTGAAAGTCCTTGCAAGAGATAAGAGGGAGAGAGAGAGAGAGAGAGGGGGGGGAGAGAGAGAGAGAGAGAGAGAGAGAGAGAGAGAGAGAGAGAGAGAGAGGGAGAGGGAGAGACCAATTCTTTAATAATGCCCAATGACTCTCCCTTTTGACAAACAGCAGCAGGAGGTAACCTTTGCACTCAGTCTCAGATCTCAGTATCTCAGTATCTCAGTATCTCAGATCGCAGTATCTCAGTATCTCAGTATCTCAGTATCTCAGTAGCTACAGTAGCTACAGTATGGCTCTTGAAGGAAAGTACGATTTTAGTTTTGTAACTGAACAACTAAAAAAAACGTTGGCAGAGTAAAGCTATAGTAAGATGGTTTCAACAGTCAAGAGTTCATCTCAGTGTTCTAATTGCAGGAATAAATATATATAGCAAAATGTATCATCTGGATTGACTAAAATAGAATTATCATGCTACTGATTTAAACTACTCTTTTACACTGTAATCTCTGAATTTTGTTTCATGTTGGTATTAATATCGAGATATGTATTTATTAGAATAATGTTTTGATATAATCAGCAGAGCTCTTTCTTGTGACTGTTGCATTCTCTGCCCCTAATTACAGAGCATTCCAGAAATACCAGCTTCTTTTGAAATGATAAACAGTTCTCTCCCAACCCCACATTCCCACTTACTCCCCGTGTTTGATACATTGGGCCATTGCCAAACTGTACTGATTGTGTAGCAGCAATAATTGTGAACGCCAGGGTAAATTGAACATGCAACGCTATCAAGATGATTGCATGGGTCCCCCTCAAGAGGGGCGACACAGAATTAGCTGCAACTCCTCTGGTGTATGGGAGAGGCTGACAAAAGCTAGTTGCAGAGTTGAAAAGGACAAACGAGGAGGACATATATGTCTCCTTTACACTCTATATTATAATAACAACAACAAGAGAGCACCCGCAGGCAAGTGTGATTCTCTTTGCATGTGTTTGTTATAGTGCTCCTGAGTGTGCCATGTGACAACTGGTGAGATGACAGAATATACTTCCCCAGCAGACTCCTGGGCTTATTGCAATGCTTCCACTATCTGATCAGACCTGATTACAGGCGGGGGCTGGAAAATTGTGTTAATAATTTCACTGTTCTCTCCTCATCCTTAGCAAAAAGATATATGCTTTCCTTCAACTCCCAACCCATCGCCTCTCCCCGATGCCTCCCTCCACCCCTGATTCAGTCTCCTTGCCTCAGATAAAAGCTGCGTCTGTTGATGGCGCTAAGCTGAGTGCCTAATTATTGAGATCTTGACACTTCCTCTCGCTGTCGAACATTAATCCGTCATCATAACGATGCATTAGTGTCTGTGCGAGCGGGAGCCCAGAGCAGATTTAGAGAGTGAGTGGTGTGGGACTCGAGCCCTCCATCAAGAGATCCCAGGACTGGGGAGCAGGGTGGCAGTGAGGGATGGCCGGGGGGAGGGGGGGGTAGTATCTGCTGCTAATGCAAATGGGATCTGGAACTCATGCATTTATTTCCTCTGTAGCTCATGAGAGTCAGTGGTCAACTGTAATAACTTGGCTACTCTGTCAAATCCACTGTAGAAAAATATACTTTGAAAATTGTAGACATGCCAATTCAAAATAATCATTGACATGTAAAATTCTATTTCCCATAATAGTGTGGTACAAAACAGGGGTGTCATCTTCTCCCCCTTCCATTTGCACTAGCCAGTAGACCCTCCCGTATATGGCCCCCTGGCCAGTTATGGTCGGGAATAAATCCATAGGGAAATCTGTAGGTCCAGAAATTTAAGGCACCTTGCAACATAGTTGCAATCTGGTTAGGTCTCCTGATGCGTGAGGTTATGAATTTACCCGTGCGGACAGCGCGGATTCTTGAAAATATAACTTTTATTCACTTTTATTCTCACTCGCCTCTGAAGTCCCGCTGTAGACTAATAGCTGTTTGTCAATACAACACAGGTGCATGATCATTCATGGCTCATGACAGTGCTTCTGCTTTTCAAAATAGACTGACTAGAGCCAAGTTGATACTAGATGCAAGTGCTTGGAACCTCTATTTTGAAGAGCAGGAAATAATAATTCACGTGCTAGAAATAATCAATGCACCTGTGTTGCATTGACAGGTAGCCGCAGTCTACAGCCTTACTCAATAGGTGACAGAGAATAAAAATGAATAAAAATTATCAAATAGATTTTCAAGAGTCTGCTTCATCCGTGCGGGTAAGTTCATACCCTTATGCATCAGGGGACCTAAACAGATCACATCTACATTACAAGGTGCCTTCAATTTCTGGACCTACAGATTTCCCTATGGATTTATTCCCGACCGTATATGGGCTGGGAGGTCATAAATACAGGAGGGTCTACCGGCTAATCACAAAAAGGTTTTTCATTTTACAGACATAGATTTGAGAGTAATGGTTTCAATGCAACACAAATGTAATTTCTGATATTTATTTCTATGTTAGATAATAAAAAGTTAGATGATGAGTATCAACTTTCCTTTTTTAACGCCTCAAGTTCAGTTTTGTTTTCGGTTAGCTTGGTCTAGCAATTCATTATTATTTTGTGGGTCTCAAGATAATTAATTACAAGAGTAGCTAGTATATTTTTTATGAAAATAACAATGAATAATAACATCAAGACAGAAGAGCCCTTTATATCTTCATGTGATGAGCTGATGAGTGGGAGGCTTTCGCTCAAAAGCTTTATCTGTCTGCTGTTACAGAGCCTCCCTGTACTTGTTGCTCCCCTATACATTGTCCTGGTTGACATTTTCAGTGCCATCTGAGCTCGAGGCGGGTGGGTTGTGTGGGTTGTGCATTCAAGCATGCACTTGCTAAGTGACCGATTACCTCTGTTCAGCGACGCTGAGCTGTTGATGTCTCCAGTCATGAAAGAGGACTCTGACTGTTTCCTGACCGTATCATTCCACATTCGACGGATCCGGCTCTGCAGAGGCAGACAATATGAACATGTGAGAATAACAAGACATTCTCATAGAATATGCTCAAACTCATAGATTTTTTGGCATGAAAAGGCTGTAGTCTGTACTAAGAGGGACACCTTTGGGTACCATGACATGGTATGGCATAATAACTTCAGAGATACAGGATAGACATTGTTATAGAAGGTAGAGAAAGGTATGTGGTATCAAATCAAACAATACACTACTCTCAGTGATCATGCCAGCATGCCATTAGTCAAATTGTAACTATTATCCCATCCAGATGCATTATGATACAAGAGGCTGCATTTAGGGTCTGGCTGAGGATTTAAAAGGAACATATCAAGAGTCTGGTGATAGGTCAAACACTTCAAACCATAATTGCATAGAATATTTTTTCATAAAAAATGTTACGCAACATTAATTTATTAGCTTTAAATTAATCTGTTCCAATACTTATGGACATGTAAATGGCGAGAATGATAACAAAAACTGGCATTGTTGTAATGGTTTCATGACTAATTTTTAGATACAAAGCACCTCTATGACCAGCAATGTCAGTAACTCACTCACTCATTCATTCAGTCAGTCATTCATTCACTGATTCAGTGAATGACACACACAACGTAGACAGAGCTAGCCATCTCAAGACCACAGTATAGTTGTCATGCAGGTGCGCTGTATTTTTGTAGTTAACATTATGCACTAGCGAGCATTGTGTTGTGATGATGAAGAGCAGTGTTAAATCATGGATTCGTTTCGTATTGCGCGCGTGTTGAGAGAGAGAGAGGGATAGATAGAGCTACTGTATGTGTGGGTGCACGGTAGATGGATTCGTTTTGTATTGTGCGCGTGTTGAGAGAGAGAGGGATAGATAGAGCTACGCTAAGTGGCCAGTTGCATATCACTTCATTGACTGGAGAGTGAGAGAGATAGAGATAATGTAGAAATGTGTTGCTGTGGAGTTTTGACTTATGATTGCAAATGATAGCCATCTCACGACCACGGTATGAACACAGCGCCAACCTGCTTCACATCTATAACACCGTGTGTCCTTGGTCTGATGTGAAATATAAATGGGAAGACTCGACAGCAAAAACAGCTCTAACATGTGGGGAGAGCCTTGGAATAACGTAATGCTTTCAAGACTTTGTTTTCATATAATTGCTTTTAACGCCCCAGAGAAGTGCAAGCTCAATTAAGTCACTGCCTCTGCTATCACCATTAACAAAATTTACTGCAACTGTCTATGCACCTCCACAAATCTCTCTCTAAAACTCTCTGCCAGATGCGTTCATTCATAAAGCCTGCGGGCTCTCTATGGCCAGTTGTTAAGATCTTTCAATGTCAACGGTGTGCAAGGTTTCAACAGGCTTTTGAAGAGGCTTCATGATGAATGCCTCGTCTCAAACCAACAAATTGAGTCTTAATGTGAATGTGTGAAAGGAATATTGAGAAACCAAACCATAATTATATCTGACACAGTACATACAACTTAAAGGACCATACCGGTGTAATCTGACATCTCACCATTACCATCCGTAACACATTTTTTGTGCATAAGTGTGCACAGTGTATATTTTGGTACGATGTATGTTACACCAGTGTGGTCCTTTAATAACTTCAACCGTCCATATCCAGCAATTTATAATGTACTTTAATAATTACATGGTCATATAAAAGCCTCACAGTTTGCAATAAAATACCATGTCTTTATGAGTAGTTTCCATTCACATCCAGCTCACGGAGGGAAACCGTGCATGAGGTTAGAGCCTGCAAGACCTGTGTATAACGGATAGCTTTGATATTCATCTTGTATCAAGCTCGTATTGTGGCTTGTAATTGTGTGCTTGCCTCTATGGACTATCTATTAACGAACACTGAGAAAATAACTGTTTCTGGAATAATGGTTGGGATGTTTAGTTACACTGTACTGGATGATGAAGCTCCATTCTATCGATTGAAGTGTTACGGTAGGCAGCCTAGAGGTTGGAGAAGTGGGCTTGTGACAGGAAGGTTGCCGGATCAAATCTAGAGACTGAGATTGAACGAGTGTAGCGCCCAGGTGCCCTTGAGCACAGCAGCGAACCTCCAACTACTCCAGGGGAGCTGGTCATATTTTTAGACAATGTTTATATAACCTAATAAAGGTCCTTGTACCGAAACATTCCTCATGAAACATAATTAATTGCAAGTGAAGAAGACGTGGAAGTGTGTGGGAACCTTTTGTTCCTTAGACAATGTTTATCAGAATTCTTCATGTCACAGCATTAGTTCAAAACCAGACATTATACAACATTTATTTCTAACCATGAGTGCCTGTAACCGCAGTGTGGGAACTTCTTTACAACTTTACAATTAAGCTACAAGCCGTGAGCAAAAGAACTGTCACTCATAATGTTGGGGGGATGTTGGATGTTGCTTAGCAACGGGGAACACATTTTCATTGGCGGAGGACCAAAATAAAAAAATAAAGTCAAATTGAAGGTCACATATTATAGTCCTTTTCAACAATTAATATAGATCTTTGAGGTCCCCAAAACATGTCTTTGAATTTTTTTTTGCTGAAAATACCACTCAGATTGTAAATTCTAGCGTGCCTCTGTACCAGTCCTGTCCTTGATGGGCTATTTCTGTGTGCACGACACACACACGACCGCGCACGACTCAGGAACTGCGGTGCCCGCCTTTCTCACCAAATTCAGATCAAATATGAATTAAGATCCAGCAATTGCCTATCCTATTTCTCGCCTAAAATGTTGTCAGAAACATATTTTAGTGAACCATTTAGGTGGGAAAAAGAGAAAGTTTACGAGCAAGCCGCCATCTTGAAAAATGGAGACACGTCAAGGACCACCCGTATTGTTGTGACATCACATAGTTACAGAAGTCCAAACGGCTCGTTTAAAGTTGTTTTTTTTATACGTGCTGTGTGCAAAACCTGACTGGGTTGTCGTATTTCACATTTGTGTGTGTTAGTGGGCCAATCAGACACCCAAATGTATGTGTACAAGAACTGAAAAAGTTAGTTTTTCATAATATGTGACCTTTAAAACACAAAGCTTCTACCTTTGTTTAAAGTTTGAAATGACTATAAAATAAATTGTTATATAAAAGCAACACACTCTGGTTATGCTACGTGCTGTGCTGATCTACGGTACTCAGCCTAAGGTCCCAATAACGGTGTTATGGTTCTCCCCCTGGTATGTCATTGCTTAAAAATACCCTTATCCCTTGAATGTCATCCTAACCACTGTACCCTTTTCCATCTGTTCCAGTTTATTCTCTATGGACTTCTACATCTGTGTGACATCACTGATTACAGGGCAGAACAATCTCTCCTCTCTTTTTTTTTTCTGGCTACGGAAGACAGTCGTGAATGTTAACTGATCCAGACTGTCGAAATGGATATCCACACACAGGATTACAACTTGAATTATTTTTTTACTGTAAGCATGTTTCAGGCTGAACTATTGCTCACAGTAAAAGTCAGGGGAGCTTTAATCTAGTGTCCAGATATGTTCTCTGCTGTTCCTCAGGATATTCTATCCAGCACCTCATCAAAGGTTAGATGTGCACACAGCTACTCGTCTTTCACTAACCCATACCGCACTACGTCCTAAGTCAAAGCTGAAATTCTTGTTGTTTTTATTTCCATCTTTTTCCATTCTGAATAAGTTATTTTATGGAAAATGATAAGCACATCTCTGGCATCACGATAACATTCACAAATATGTTTTGGTCTTTAATAACGCCTACATTTAAAAGGTGCAATCTGTAATCCAAATGTCAACAAATGGGTTGACCTGCTACAGATTTTCTTTTTTCATTCTCAAATTGGTTGAGTGAGGTCTAGATACATAGATGAACTGCCAAAGTTTTGCTTACATTTTCTGATGTTTTGTAAACATTTGTAAACAAAAAGAAAATGTACCTACACTTTTGAGTTATGATGAGCTACGGAAGATAGAAAAGGCTCATTTTTCTACATATAACATACAACATATTTCTATAGATTTGCCAATAGTCTAAATCAATTATTTGATAGTTAAAAATGATCAAAAATTCAACAATATCCTGTGTCTACACGTAAGCTAAGAACTTCCTTAGACGAGGACACACCTAATCCGAGGCAAGAGAAGCAGAAACAGTGTCAAAAGGCTGTGAGAAGCCCTACCTGTGACCCTGTGGAGTAGCGTCCAGGTGCGCGGGAGGCCGTGCTCTTCCCAGAGCCAATGGAGCTCTCAACACTTTTACCACTGCAGCAGTGGGTACGCAGGCACTTCCCATACTCCTTACGCACCTGTTCATAAACGCACACACGCACACGCACACACAGACACACACACACAAATGCACATACACAAGTGCACACACACACACACACACACACACACGTACAATCACGCAATACATGAGACACAATTAGTCTATACGTCTCCCTCCAAATCTAACAAGCTAAATACCTGTCAATCAAATTAGTAAATTGTGTAAACTTCACCAAACCAAAGGTCAGACTAAAGACCTGTAAACATGCTGTAAACAATATAGCAAAGACAATGGCGCAAATTGACTTTGCAAAGGTTTTAAGAGGTAAGATGTTTATTCAGCTTGTAGGTTAGGCAACAGCACTAGATCTCCATAATATATACCTTTAACGTGCTTAAAGATAGACCTGAAGTTAGTAAAGTAGTCCTTACCTTCTTCTGCAGTACGCAGTGGAAGATGAAGATGAACATGCCTTGCAGGGAGTTAAAGATGGTGAAGAGGTAGGCCATGACCACCGTGCTCTCGTTGACGTACATCAGGCCGAAGGCCCAGGTCAGACCCAGCAGGCACAGCAAGGCGATGGCTCCGATCACCCACGATCTGGAACACAGCAACAAACAGCCCCATCATGTTGGAATTGTCTGTAGAACCCCATTTCTTAAGCTACGGGTCGAGACCTTCTTCTGGGTGCCCACATGACAAAAGTAGGCATGTCTGTGATATGTTTCAATGAGTCCCACGATGAGAAAAAACAAAAGACAATCTAATTTGGGGTCCCCAACATGAAAGGTTTAGGAACCATGCTCTAGAATCCTTCTCTCTTCACCCTCATCACGATATACTTTATTTTATGATAAATTAAAAACCTTGTGAAGACGTCTTGTAAGTGTGGAGCTGCAGAGGTCACACTTGTAAGCCGAGGCTCTTATTTCAATATTAGTGGATCGGGCTCAACCTTGAAATAATATCAGCACACTGAAAATGTTCAACTTTATCATCACATTTGCTTTAACTTGAAACAGAAGATGGAGGTAATAGGTCATAACATTAAGTATAGAATTACTTCTGTAATTGAGAAGGCATGTACTTTAGCTGTCACTCTGAAGTGACGTACCTACCTTCACTGAAAAGCAAAACAAGGAGGAAGGATATTTACAGTAAGAGAAAACTAGAACTTGAGTCAGGGAAAAGTGAGTTAAGGTTAATTAGAGGTTATAATGTCTGTAGAAGACACCGGTGAATCAAAACACAATGAAATTGGAGGGCGGGTTACAAGGAGGAGAAGAAAGAAAAAAGAAGGAATCCTGATAGAGAAGGAGGGAAAAGAAACCACGTGGAAAATCGACAGAAGGACAGTGTTCACTGCTTGAGGAATGAGGATGAAATTGAATTAAATCTCGTCTCCATTCCCTCCTTTGTTATTGGATTCTCCTTGGGGACACCTATCAGTTTTTACTCCTTCATATTCTTTCAAAGTCACGCATCCATTGCACGTTTGAAAGGTAATAGACTATCAGATAAAATTCAGAGCGCGCAGCTCGACTGGAGCTTGACAATGGGAAGGGAGGCACTCTGCAAGATGCTAGATGTCGTGAAAAGAGGAAAAAGTTAAATACATGTTAAAATGGATACATATATCTCTACTGTTACAGAGTTTAGTTTTCTAGTGCTCTGGGGCAATCACAGATATGGCATTTTCATCGGAAGGCAATTTGCATGTGTGTACAGCACATACTGAAATCTATTGCCCCGGGGACTGGATTAAGTGACTTTGCAGTTGTGAATTCTTGCGATCCTGGAGGAATTAAGAGGAAGATTGAAAACGTCCTCGAGGACACGAGTGTTTTATGAACAATATGTGCTCACCTGCCGTGGATATTAATATAGAGATACAAGAATCTGTCTGTTTTTATTAATACCAACGTAGTATGTGAAGTGTGTCTATCATATTGCAATACCAACATTGCGACGGCGCGGGCACTGCGGGGATATAGATGGCATTTAAATCTAATCCATTGCGTCTTCTCCGTTGGCCTGTGTATATCTAACACGTGGCTTGTAAGTGCTGCGCCGCGCAATAATGTAGCCTTCAGCATGACTGAGCGGTCCGTAATACATCATGTTAATCATCCAGGGGGAGGCGGCGAGATGGATATGGGTCCTGATCCGTTCGCACGGAGGAGGACGTGAAAGATGGCATTATGGGTAAAAAGGCCTTTCCATTTCCGTCTTACTTGATCTCGGGTTCGTAATCTTGATAGCTGCGCCACAGAGTGAGAAAGGAAGAAGAAGAAGAAGAAGAAAAAAAAAAAACAGGAACAAAATGTAAAGTGAAAACAAATAAACAAATTGGAACACGAAAATGAACACAAATTGGAACGTGTATGAAAGTTACAGCTTGAAATGTACGGCCCTACGCTGTAGATATATGTTGTATAGTGTTGCAATACAGATAACAAGAGAGAGAATGACAAAACACAATACAAACAGAGGGAAAACTGTAGGTATGTGTTGTATAGTGTTACAATACAGATAACAAGAGGGGGAATTACAAAACACAATACACACAGGAAAACTGTAGGTATGTGTTGTATAGTGTTACAATACAGATAACAAGAGAGAGAATGTCAAAACACAATACACACGGGGAAAACTGTAGGTATGTGTTGTATCGTGTTAAAATACAGATAACAAGAGGGAGAATGACAAAACACAATACACACAGAGGGAAAACTGTAGGTATGTGTTGTATCGTGTTACAATACAGATAACAAGAGGGAGAATAACGAAACACAATACACAGAGGGAAAATACCTAATTTTAGCATGAGAGGTAAAAGACAAATTCACTGAATTTAAGACAGTACCCACATCCAGACATCTCAAGGCCACAACACATACCCCTCCAATACCAGGAAAACAGATTTGTATGATTAGCAAGTTGCAGGTGCTAAACATAATTATTTCAGGTTCACAGAAGCATCCAGCTCCCTGCATAGAATACTGGCAGGCCTTTCGCATTTTAGCCATTATAAATGGGCCAGGTGTGCGGCAAAATAAATGATTTATGAAATTACCGGGGCAACCATTAAACATAATTTTCCCAGGGCTGTCTTAATGACCTGGTGGGAGAGGTACTTCATCAAGCCAACGACTGCCTCCCTGAATGGCCAAGAAGACATAAACGGTGGGCAAAAAAAAAAGAGGAAAAATATTGACCTCCAACTGGCGACATTTTTGTTGGGAGGGATGTAGGATAATAGAGATGCCCCAGGCCAAAACAAATGCATAAGAGAGGACAGGATATGAAGAGAGGGCACTACTCATACTGCACGGCTTATCTCCTGGAGATGGTAGATAAAGTATGGCAGGGCGGGTTCAAGGGCTATATGGTATAGCCCTGATGACAGTGCACTGAAATTATATGTGCCATTCATTTAACATCATAATAACTCGCTTACATTTAACAGCATAGTAACTCACCTCCACATACAGCAAAGGAACTCGCTTCCAAATACAGTATAGTAACTCGCTTTCAAATACAGTATAGTAACTCGCTTACAAATACAGTATAGTAACTCGCTTTCAAATACAGTATAGTAACTCGCTTTCAAATACAGTATAGTAACTCACCTCCACATACAGCAAAGGAACTCGCTTCCAAATACAGTACAGTAACTCGCTTTCAAATACAGTATAGTAACTCGCTTTCAAATACAGTATAGTAACTCGCTTTCAAATACAGCATAGTAACTTGCTTTCAAATACAGCATAGTAACTCGCTTTCAAATACAGCATAGTAACTCGCTTACAGATACAGCATAGTAACTCGCTTTCAAATACAGTATAGTAACTCGCTTTCAAATACAGCAAAGTAACTCGCTTTCAAATACAGCAAAGTAACTCGCTTCCAAATACAACATAGCAACTCACTTACACTTACAACATAGTAAGTCACTTACAA
>OMKL01012008.1:2972-38475 GCA_900302295.1 Parasudis fraserbrunneri
CGACGACGACAGACATAACGGATGAATGTAGCCGGGGCCTTAATGCTGTGTTCACATGGATTCAGGCGGACGGTAGACGGCAAACCAGGTATCATTTTAGTGGATGAGAGCACTAGGTGAGGTGACGGTAAAATTAGGTGAGGCTGGCAGAGAATACCGGCAACGGAATTTACAACCGGATATTCATGACTACAATGTACATGAAGTAAACGTGTCATATCTGGACAATTAGAAGCTAATCATTTTGGTGCAACAACACCTAGATTTATATAATATGATCAGAGCTTGAAATCTTACCAAGATTTTGCTAAAAAGCGGACCTAAGGCAGCCGACTAGAGCTGGTCAGAATTCATACCTGGAAATATATGGAACGTTTGTTATGCTATATTATTGAACTAGCGTTAGCAGAGAACAAGCCTACTTGAAGAGCAAAGTCACAATTTGCTAGGTTGCTGGTAAACAACACCATATCAACTGGTCCTGCCTTTCCTGTGCCGTCCTAAAAGTGCAGTTACTGTCAAACCGTCTGCCTGAATCCAAGTGAACGCAACATGCTCCGACTTCAGTGGAATGCAGCACCATATATAAACGAGCGCAGACTCACTGCCTCTCGTGAATTTATCAAATCATGACAGACACGAAGTGTGTGGGAATGACAGCTCGTCTAGAACAGTCAGCAAGTGTGCGCGGAGATAACCTGTAACAGGTGGATGTCTCCGATAGTTGGCCGCGATGGCAGCTTGTAGGTGCTGGACATCACACTTCGACAGGTGGGTGAGGCGATGCAGATCAGGTCCCGAAAGACACAGAATCTCCCTCGCCGATTTCACGTTAGCTGTTATAGAAATGGCATAGTCAGATTAAAACCAGCACACATGCTGGGTGACATGATGTCATGCCTTAACGTTAATATAAAGGATGGACAGAGGTCTCTCTGCCTGGGAATGAACTCACGGGTTAGCTAACGTTAGCTTTGTGTTGACGTTACCTTTCTTCACAGCTGCTATGATTCTTGGGTTTAGCTCAAACTGTTCCCAATCCATATTTTCCACAGGTGCTCGTGGGCCACATTTCGTCTCCGGCGTGGGTACAAACTGTTCGCAACATTCTTCTGTTTTGATTAGGTGTAACACTTGTTATGGCTTTTCCCCCAGCTCGAATCCAGCGCCCATCCTAGTTGCGTCATCAAATCGCGCGCGGGAAGAACCATCTAAATGCTTTAGGGGTACACTCCTAAAATAATTTGTGGTACAACTTAAAGGAGGAAACTGATTTGATCGTTTTTATATAAACGCTACATTAACACTTTTGCGCATATTAATTGGAAACTTAAGATGATTGATAGATTCAGACAACACACGACCATGTATAATTTAAAAGTGACTACCCCCATTGGCAATTGTGACATTGCTCATACAGTACTACCAGAGTACTACGTCATATTTTGCGCTAAAAAGTCAAATATTTACGTCATGGATAGAGAATAGCTAACTACAAAGCGATAGCTAGATAGTATTATCAAAACATGTTTATTAACTAACGTTAACGCTAAGGATATAGCCGTTAACTAGCACACCATCATCTTTTTAGCCAATTAACGTAAGTTATATTATTTTGTCAGAACTCGTTAGCCAGCTCACGTTAAGTTAGCTAACGTAACCCTGAACAGTTTATCTTGATGGTGCTATTGATAAATTGATAATAATCTAGATGAGGCTATTTAGCAATGTGTTCAGCTAGAGGCTGTACCTAGCGACCGATCTTCACAGATGATTTATATCACAGTAGCTGCTAACGTTATATCAGCAGTAAACTCTAGCTAACGTACGTGTGTAGCTAAAGATAACGTTAACCATCATGAGCACGGCGGGATGCTTTGTACACATTTCTGACTGGAACCCTGCAAACATCTTGGACACTTTCTAGATAAGGGTGTAATAACTCATGCATAGCAACATGCAGGGTCCCCCATTTGTAGCTGGGCTCAGAACCTCATCCTTCATCATGCCTCGTCTCCATTGGCTATGTTCAGCCTGGCTGGGGCTAGCCATGGTCTAGCATCGTATGGTATGGTTGGGTTTGTGTCTCCATTGCATTTCTTGTAAACTCTCAGGTTGTCAGGCAACCTTTCAAAATTCACACCACCAACTGTGGTACATGAGCTAAACCAGTATGATACAACAGTCCCAGCCGGCTTTGGCCAGGTCTGGCCAGGATGTGAAAGGTGGCTGTCTCAGCCAGGGTCCAGCCAGGTTCTAAAGACAGTGGAGACACTCACTATGTGCCAGACAGGCCACAAGCACGTCTAAACCCTGGCCAGTGGAGACAAGGCGTAAAGATTACAGTATTAAGCTTCCAAACCACTGGATGGGTTTGGGCCAGGTCTATGTTCAGTGGGGAGCTGTGCAATTGTTTGAGTGTAAAGTATGAAAATTGGTAATGTCTGATGACAGGTGAAATGATGACTGGTTGGTGGCAGTCTACTGCAATGGCAGCTGGTACAATAAGGGTCCCTGGTTAAAATCAGCAGTAACTGACTGTTCCCTCTTGTTTTGTTGTATGACCCGGTTTGTAAATGGTGCTGCTTGTAATGCATTTGTGCACATTACAACTGAGTAGCTACAAACTGGGTACCTTGCACGTTGCTGTATGCATGGTATAGACTAGACTTGTAGTAGACTAGAATACTAACCACTTGGGTCAAATACTACCTTGGCCAAATACTACCTAGGCCCAGTCAAATATCAAGTCACTTAAAGGGATAGTTCTGATTTCTGGAACCCTATTCCCATTTCCTACTTAACAATGATGATGTGTATCGGCAGAGTCCTTTCTCAGCACAATCTATTCTCTTTCTCAAACTAGCTCCAGCTATATAGCCACAAACGAATGCAAAGTCAGTGGGGTCGAGCTCCTGTCTGTACAAGCGCACTGAAGCTCACTGACTCTACTTTGTGTGCACAGTGATGTAAATTTCAATGAGCTTCAGTCAGCTTGTAGGAGCTTGACGTATGAGGAACAGCGTAGATTGTGCTGAGAATGGATTCTACCAGTTGACAACATCATTGGTTAGTAGGAAATGGGGCTAGGGTTCCAAAAATCAGAACCATCCCTTAAAGGAACACGCCAACATTTCGGGAAATACACTCATTTGCCATCTTCCCCTAGAGTCAGACAAGAAGATTGATATCAGTTTAATCTCGGTGTGTCCAGTAGCCCCAGAGAGAGGTCCAGGTGCATGCTAGCCTAGCTTAACACAAGAACTAGAAGAAGTAGGGAGCAGCTAGCCTAGCTCCATCAAAAGTGAAGAAATACAACTTACAAAACGGACCCACAGAGATGACATTGATATCAATCTTCTCGTCTGACTCTGGTGAAGATGACAAATAAGTGTATTTCCCGAAATGTTGGCGTGTTCCTTTAATGTTAAAGGAACGCTCAACCAACTTCCTTCACTTTGACTAAGTTTTCTTTTATATGTTACCATGTATATTCTGTGGATTAGGTTTAGGTGAGCTCAAGACACTGAAGATATGACCTCGCGGGTGTGCAAAAACTGTGGTTGCTCCGACATCGACCTCGACCAGGCCCGGGGAAATGCCGTCTGCACCAGCTGTGGCTCCGTCCTCGAGGACAACATCATTGTGTCAGAGGTCCAGTTTGTTGAGGGCAGTGGTGGGATTTCATCAGCAGTGGGACAGTTTGTCTCTGCAGACGGTAAAACCACAATGTTCAATAAATTTCTTTTTTTTGCAAACATTCCTCAAAAATGATCAATGATATGGTATAGGTCCATTTATTGTATTGGATATCATCTTAACAAAATAGGTTTACAACAGGGGTACTGTATTAAGTATGGCTGCCCCCATGTTTGATGACATTCAGTCCTCCTAGTCTACCCCACAACGCAAAGCATCTAATACATCCTCTTTTGCTGTTAGCTATCGCTAGCATTAGCACCAACATTAGGCACCAAATTTAGAGCTAATCAGCTACCAAATGTTGCAGCTAATGCCAGCTACTGTTAATCAAGGACCATCTTTGGTGAACACTAGCTAGCGTTAGCGGTAACATTTGGTAGCTGACATAGCAGCTCTAATATTTGGTAGCAAATGTTATCGCTAATGTTACTGGGCATGAACTCCATTTTATAATTTTTCATGATCGTGTATAGCTACAGTGCTGTTGTCTAAATTAATAAGACAGATTCAATTATTTAAATATACAATTTCACAAAATGCAATCCGAAATATTTTCGGTAGGACGGGGCGATATGAAAAAAAAAAAAAAGAAGCCATCTTGATATCCAGAAGGACTTTTTTTTCTTCGATTATATTTATCGCAGTATCTGCCTAGGTTTGGAAAATCCCATATTTTATAATTCAACTGATCGTATTGGAATGCATGGTTATGGCAAATGTGATACAGTATCAAAATGAAACTTTTTCGCTGTAAGTCTAGATATTTTCAGAAATCTCACCAATTTAGATTACAAAATAATGTATCATGATTCACAATATAAAAACAAGACTAGGCAAGTCTAGTTATAAGCTGGATACATGCCAGTGGGGACATGTTTGTTAATTATGATACATGTAAACAACTGAGTGTGGACCCAGAGCTGAATTTGTGCCGGATCCTGTCGAAACAGGATAATCACTATAATAATCTGTCACTATAGTAGTCGGTCAATATATTTTGTGTAAGACCATGTAAGATTTAATGTTATCTGGTCTGTCATGATTTAATTGTAGGCCCATATATTCCCATAAAAGTTGCTCATAAATCGCTTGTTTAAGTGGGCGTGGAAGACAAGTGTGGGTAAACGTGGTGTATATAAATCAGACAGGAAAAAAAACTTTGAGAAATGTCAATGAGGTCAGGAAGGCAGTGACGTCTGAACACAGCGATTGAGATGTGCGTGCGTTAATTACTGTGGACTGTGTGAAATACCAGGCAGCTGTCAGCCCCATGGTGGAAAACAGGTGAAATGGCAAGAAGACAATGTAATTTTTTTTTAAATTTATCATTATTATTTTTTTTAAACCAGTGGGACCTTAGCAGGCCAAAGTCGTTTTGGAGAATCAAGGCTGGCGATGCCAGTCAATGTAGGTCAGTGGTCAAGACCCTTGGAGTACGTTTGACGGGGACGAGTATGCTAGCTATGGCATCGGCAAGTGAAGAGGGGTGAGGCAATCCCCCCCCAAATAGATAAACTATATGCTGGCAAATGGTTTAACCAGCGACACTTGAAACTTTGGTTTAATGTTAATGCTCGTTGTCTAAATATCGCGGCACATTACCACAGCTAGTGGGCGTTTGTGCTGGGCAGTGGAGTGAGTATCCTATGGCCAATGAAAACCTAGACGGTAGACCGTCCTGTATATGGCCCGTCCCTGGCCAAATACAGTTGGGGTCCTTGGGGATAAATCCAGAGAGAAATCTCCCAGGTCCAGAGATTGAAGACGCTGTGCAACGTACAAGCAAACCGTTCAGGTCTGAACGGAGATATGCGAGGTTCCAAATTTCCCTGCGCGGATGGCAATTTGCAATCTGCTAGCAGCAGCAACGTTGGCGAGGAGAAGCACCAACAAGAGTGTACAAAGTAGGCAGACCACAAATCGACTACTTTTTGTACTTTATACAAAATCCTCATTGTATTAGTGTCCTCTGTAACACTTGGCCCCATGTACAATTATGTTTGTACAGTTTTTATTTATTTTTTTATACTTGATACTATGTGTTTCAACATTACATGCCTCTCATAAACATCCAATTGATCATATATACTTTTTCTTTCACTCTCCCTTCTCTTCCTCTTCCCCTCCCCTCCCCTCCCCCTCCACATAGGGTCACATCATATGTGCTGTGTCAGATAGACTTTCGTCTTCCTTCTTAATGTAAGAAAGATTTGTTATGTAATGTAAAAGGAAAAAAAAACAGTGCACTAACACATACTCATATTTACATACAGTACACAAACAACTCCTATAGACAAAGACAATTCCACCCCCACACATAGTATGCATTCATCTACACACATACACCTTCATTTTAGTTACCATGTTTGTACATTTACGTAGCCTCTATAAACAAAGTATGCACAACTTTTAAAAATATATTAACTGACATAATAAATCCAATTGTTAATAAATTCTCTTTATTAACTGGCTGTCTATTTCACTGTCAATGTAACATTTTCTGGCTTTACACTGGTATAACATCTGGACTGTCAGTTCTCTGGTTTTTGGCTTAAAGACTTTGTTTAATTGATTTCGTCATCTCAGATTAGAAAATGTGAATCCTGAACTTCAGTGGCATTTCTCCAGGTTTTGAGTGGAAGTGTGTCATATGGCTAAGAATAATATCAATGACTCTAGTCTCCATTTCTGGGCCTATGCAATACTTATTTTATAGTAAACACTATTAGCATCATAATACTCCAACACAGCATTATCTCAATTTACATTTTATTTCACAGGAGCATTTTCAAAGGCATGGCTTATACTGCAGTTGACATGTTGTTGAAAGAAGCACATTCAGCCACTCAGTTTATTTGCATAAGATGGTTTTCTGGTGAGGGTGTTCACTCGGAGAAGAATCAGTGCCCTGAGAAGTAGGGAAAGAGAACGAATAACTCATTTATCTACTGTCCCAACTACCACAACAATAGTAAAGAAATGAAAAACCAATATCCAATACAGGGCCTGATCTTTAAAGTAATAATTTCCAGCATTTTCATAGAAATAAATGTCTATTTTGCCACCATCAGCAATTGATATAACAATAGTGATTTTACTTATACCCGGTTCATGAATGTATTTACATTTGCTGGTCTAAACACTGATGTCATGGTAGGACATTCCCAGGAAAATCATCTGGCACACAGGAAGTGACACGTTTTATGTCACCAGCAGCAACAGCAGCAGTTTGTTTGGAATGAATAGAAGACTAACTCAGCGGGCCTCATGAATTTTCAAGATGGAAAGCAAGTCAATACGGTGTAAAAACACAACAGCAGTTAAAGCTGCTGCACAGAGTCGGGGCCGGGCATTTTGAGGAGGAATATGGAAAATAGGAAGAGGAGGAAGACAAATGAGAAATACAGGAGGGTCCATCAACAGAACTGTTCAGACCAAAGTTATCATGAAACCTTTTAGTCATGTGTCTCTAATCCACAAAGCACAATGCCCGAGTTGTCACTAACACACTTACTCTGCACCACCTGGGGCTCGAACCCACAGTCCTAGATATCAAGGGCAAGTCATGATCTTGTTGAGCTACCTGCCAAGTGAGAAACCACAGAAGGCTTTACTTAAGTCTTAGGCCATCACCATGGTTGCACGTAAAGGCAGATTTCAAACTAGTGTCAAAATTCAGTTATTAAGACAAGATTGAGAATTTGTACTTTATTTAGACAATATAGAGATGTCTAATTTATTTATTTATTTATTTTTTACAAAGATTGATTGCTCTATCAGTGACAAACTGATTTTTAAAGATGCTCTATTTTCCATTGACTGCAATACTTTACATGATAGAATTCAAAATATTGTCAGAAATTCTGTTTTTGAGATACAGTTCTGACATTTACCACACTACATCTACCATGACATTTTTGTCATTTATTGTCATGAACATTGGAGATTTATTTAGCGAGAATTTGCACTAGCTGTTTACAGTAAAACATTTTAAGGCATGGTGGGCTCAAATTTTTATATTAAAAAAATCTGGCAGGATCATTTGTGGAGGACAATCTGAAGATGCAGTTTAGCAAGTTTGGTGTCAATTGAGCAAAAAATATGGGAGGAGATATTTAATTCGTTTTGCATATTGAGAAAAACAGAGTGGTGGACTTCATAATTCCTGCCAACTCAAAGCATCTGAACATTTCTGCTCACTTCTGGCTACATTTTGGTGAAAGCTGCGAAGTGCTGGCACGTACGACTTCTAAGTTTTAAACTTTAGAGGGTTGCTGTAGCGCCACCATCAAGCCCATTAGCCCACAATGCCAGTTGAGGAATTTTGCCATAAAACTGGACCTATGTGCCACGTTTTGTTTATTTTCATGCATGGGAAGACAGATTTCCTAGTAGGAAGAAGAAGAAGAAGAATTACATTGGCAAATACAAGAAGGACAGGCAGCTGATTTCAACAAAACATTTTAAAAAATTGGAAATTCTTCCTACCTCTTAAAATGCCTTCATGTACACTGGCCCCAAAGCTGCCTGTTGCATCACCTTTGACCCGATCAGTGGGGGACGAGCTTCTTCCAGACTTGGAGCAATCACCACGCACCTGAATCTGGAACAGTGCATTTTGATGTGGAATATCAGCGCCTGTACGGCTACTGAGCAGATTTGGATCAAGCTGATCATGCACAACTGGATGCATGCTGTTATCATACAAGGATTGTCCACGATCAGTCTGTCCATTGGGATTACTCTGGGTGTCACCGCTTTGAGAGCTCATGTGTTGGGCGGAACCCCAGCTGCTTACTTTAATGACGTTTCTTGGACTTCCACTATTTGAGCATTTTTCATTGGGGTCCGTTTCAACTAGCCCAATTTGGCCACTACTACTACTCACTTTTTTCGGGGTTTGATCAAATTGTTTTGTTGCAGATGTGCTGTCGTATGTCATGCGATTGTGGTCCCTGTAAGAAGTTGGATGGTGTTCCTGTTCGCCGCCTTGAGATACTTTTTGGAAGATGTTCGGGGTTTGCAGACCATTGCCAGACACCACTCTATCCCAGATTGGCTGAGATTGAAGTCTACTAGCTTGGGTAGGGTCCCTTTGACTAACAGTGCTACCAGGCGTGGATGGTTGTACATTTTGTTGCTTTTTGTTGTACTGACCTTGTACAGCCAGTGTACTGCTTGCTGGCCATATCTTAATTCTCACAGGAGTATGTTGGTTAGAGGAAGATTCTCTGTTGGTGGTTGAACTTTCATAATGGCTGGGGCCTGCTTCAATACTATTCACTTGAAAACGATCATTCCAGTTTGGAGCAGCATGTTCACCGGCAGCCTGACCACCTGTGGCGGGTTGAATAATATTCTGCCAAGGTGCTTTGTCAACTTCTTTGCTCACCAGATCTCTATACTGGTTAAAAGGTTGTTGGCTAATTTTACTTTGAGAGGGATTAACCCTAAATCCTTGTGATGGTGTGGTGCTAGATAGTGGAACATGTTGAAAAAGATTATTTCCAGCAGGTGCTTGCTCCGCTTTGTTCTCTGTAATAAACTGGGCTGGGATGGGTTTGTGCGTGGTCAGATGTGGTCTTCCACCCCTTCTTTGGGAGTCGTCAGAGGAAATGTCCTCTTGAACATATGAGCCACCATACAGGCTTATAGATTGTTGGTTGACGTCCTCCCGAGAGACGACAGACTTGCCGCGGACAGGTTTAACTCTGACATTTACTGTTCCCCTTCTCTGGCTGGCGTCAGGATGTCCGACTCCGCCGTGGACTGGAGCAGCAGATGGGCTCGGTCTTTGCTCAGCTGCATGCGTTTGTGAACCTTCATCCTGGCTTGTACGTTCTAGGACGTTACCGTGAGACTGGGCCGACCGAGCGGCGGCAGGTTCAGCTTTTCCCCTTTGGGCATCTCCATAATAGCTTGTGACTTGTATGTAGTTTGGTTGAGGCGAGGGCATTCCAGGGTTCTCTACGTTAAGTATATGGCTGTGTGATCCCTCATTCCAGCTGGACCCTGGTTGAAGTGGATCATTCGTTTGGGAAGAAATATACTGGCCAATTGCAGGATCAGTTCGGCTACTCCCAGAATACACCTGTTCGGAAGAACCCAACTGGCTCAAGGAGGATTCATTTCCGTCAGTTCGGTGTACTTGGCCGGGCCCGGGTTGGAAAGTTCCAGAGGAAGGTACCACATAACCAGCTCGACTTGCCTCATGTTGAAAACTTAGACTGGAAGTAAGTTGGTTGATTTTACCTTTAGAGGGAGATGAGCTGATGTGTGTGGGTTGTATTCTGCTATTCAAAGGACCCTTGATATTTTGTGGCAGAATGTCAACTTCGCCACCCTGTGGCTTTCCATGTTGGCTAGGCACAGGTTTGAATATGCCCCTGGGAGGTTTACCATTTCGCTCACTGGTCTCAGAATCATACTGAACAGTAGCTTGAGTGCTTTCCCGTTGTTTTATCTGGTCAGCTCTGGAACCTGGAGAATCTTGCTGTAGCGTCGGAGCAGGTTTGATTCTGAGGTGTTGAGAAACAACCGCTTGATGAGGGACATTTGCTGGAGCAGAAGCTAAATGAACCCTGGTAAATTTAACTCCTTCCCTTTGGGTTCCCCCAGAGAGCCCTGACCAGTATCCATATTCACTCGGAGATTGTTGGCCAAGGTTGGTTATAGAGGCATCAGGCTTGTATGGAGCAGGTTTAACTCTTACACTTTGTGGCTCTCTTCCTGGCTTTATATCTGGTTGAACGAGCCGTTGAGAGGGAGCTTGGCTGATTTCATATTCTACTCTGATGTCTGAGCCATCAGCCTCGCTTGGCACTGGTTGGGATGTGGCAAGGGAAAGTTTCTCATCCCCACCATCGGAAGCACTGTGCTTACTAGTTGTAGGCTTTACTCTGTGTTCACTATAGTAGGCTGTGGGTGGTCCTTCATATTTGTAAGTCCCATGTTGCAAAGTTATTGTTTCAGTGTCACCGTTTGCAGACTGCGCAACATGTTGTGGAATGTTGTTCATACTAGTCATTCCCGTTGGAGCGTTTTTTGAAGCTTGATGTTGAGCAGGAACATTCTTGATGCCCATGTCTTCATCGTACAAGTTAGGTGCTTGTTTGATGCTGTGGCTTTGGGAATATCCATGTTGGCTGAAAGACTGCTGATGATGGAGATCATCTCCATATGGAGCAAACTGGCTTGGAGGTTTAACTCTGATGATTTGTGGACCACCGTGCTGGTCCCAAGGATCAACAGGTTGGACACTGGTTTGTTCAAGGAGGCCAGTTCTCACCGGGGTATGTTCAGCTTGGCTGCTTTGTGGACTTTGTTCATTAGGAGGAGGTTTAACGCGGATATGTTGAGGTGGAGTGTGCTGAATATTCTGAGATTGAGTAGCACCTTGGAGAGGTTTCTGAGGAGTACTGCTACCCTGTGTGTTGCCATACAGGTTAGAGGCCAAATTGTCATCACTGTTTTTTGAACCTGTATTGTCAGCAGCAGGAACATACTTCTTGTCTCTGGTGGGTGCTACTTGTACATTAGAGGTTGCACCATTATGCACTTCATCATTGCTGCTTTGGTATGTGCCATAGCGAAATGGTTTTTCATAGTCCGAGTTAAATTGAGAGGTAGGCATATTTACCATTTGTACATGATTATAGTGCTGAGAGCCGGTCAAATCATTGCTTGGAAACTGGTAGAGGGTACTTGGTTCAGTGTTAAAATTGAGTGGGCTAAATTTGGCATCACGTTCCTGGCTAGGCCCATACATTCTTGTATCACTACCAAGCATGGAATCCTCTGAGGGCTCATTTCTGCCATTGTTGCTCTGATGAAGCCCATACTGGTCGTTAGGATACAAGTCATTTTCTGCATTAGTTCCCATTTGCTGGAATATGCTGCTGCTTTGCAGGGGTATTTGGTGGCCTGGGATAGGTTTGTATTCAGAGGGGCTTGGTCTCTTGCTTCCACCATAGACATCTGAGGGAGGAATTGTCTCGTGTGCAGTTTGTAAGCCACCACCAGGAGTGCTGGTATATTGGCCAGGGTTGCTATTGCTAGGGTGAGGTTGGATGACCTCAGTTTTGGCAAAAGAGTTGCCATGGAGGTTGTCAAGTGGAGAATGAGGATCCCTGTTAAAATAATTGAAATTGAAGGGTAGGTGGTCATCAGCCAGGACTGAGCCCTCTTGGCCAGTACCCTGAAGGTTTCCCATTTGTACAGAACCAATGTTTGGTGTGTTTACATGTTGCTGTTGGGCAGTATAGTCCTGGGAAAAGCTGAATATGGAAGGATTGCTGGGGAAGCTGTTGCTAGTTTTAGAGCCAAAGACAGTCTGTGATGCATCATATTGATCGGAAGGAGGTGTAAATTCAAGAGGAATGGGTTGGGGATCAACGCCTTGACCTTCAGGAGCAGGTGGATTGTAGGTTGGAGACTGTTGGCTGTTCCTGTTGCCATAGATAGTAGCATGGGTACCAGGAGACCACTTGCGGCTCCCTACTGGGACTCTAACAAAGTGGCTGGGTCCAGGCTTTGGCCTTGGCCTACTCGGGTGAGGTTTGGCTCCACTAGCAGAGGGTTGTTGATGGACAAATGGAGGGTCACCGACGGTGTTGACAGGAGCTTGGAGCTGACAGTCAAGGGCAGGTAGACCACTGGCAGCAACTGAAGAAAACAAAATACGATCATTGTAAATGTCACCTTCAAAACAGATCTACATACAGTGAACTGTGCAGATGTACCTTTGCTGTCCTCCATGACTTTGATAGAACCAAACCCTGGCGTCTCAGATCTGAATATCCTGTCCACAAACAGTCTGGTAACTGCTCTTAGTGGATAGAAGCATCTCACCGTCAACCTATTTTATATAAGGATTTATAATATGGTGATTAGTAATACAGACAGCAACCATGCATGTAGTGATTTTGATTGGAACAACAATTTTTATTCGGTGGGTTAGTATTACGAGATAAACATCGCATTTGAAAAATCTTTTAACCATGCTGAAATTATTACATCTACGTAATCCATGGTTTCGATAGAGCATTGAAGGACCAAGGCTGAAGTCACGTTTACTTTACTTGAATTTAGAATCTCTGGAGATGACGGATCCCCCATCAGGTATGAGCTCCCTGTCATGTAGGATCTCATTCTCATACACCACAAAGGAGTCACCAACCTATAGAGAACAAATTAGAATTTGTATCACATTCATATAAAAACATACAAAATCAGTATGTCGCAAGAACTGTGCCGACATCGTGGTCATGTTTTCTTGGGCTGGGCATAATAATTAATTAAATTTTTATTTTGCTATTCTCAGCCCAAGTACAGTGACTAAAGTGTTAAGGGGGCAGTACACCCAAAATAAAAAACAACAACATACCATTCAACGCACAATACTAAAAACGTGACTCAACGGCTGGCCAGATCATGTCAACATATAAAATGCGTTGTTGCTTTGTGACATCCTACTGATGATATCCATAGGTACTGTTTGGATTTTAGAGTTTAGTTTATAGGCCAAACTGAATGACTCAAATTAATTTGAATGTCAGAAGAACGCAAGGTAAACCGGAATCATGCTTTACTGATGAATGCTTTGTCCGATTTGCACCTCTCTTGACAAATATGTTTGTCCTCCAAGGAGGCCTGTGAATTCATTTCACCCCACGGTGGTGATATGCCCACAAAGAAAGTGAACATCTTGTCCGATCATGATGAAAAACTGAAATGTGATATCCTACCTATTAATCAATATGAAAGTGATACATGAAACAATACTGTCTTTAAATAGTCATTTTGATTTCTCCAAAACACATTTTCCCCACTCCTCCTTGGCCGTTTACTTGATTCTCACTAAACCTCGTGTGGCATCTAGTGATCATCTAATTTTACTGCCGTAAGGCCATCGAATCTCAGCCCTTCTGTCGACCGCTCACCTCTCCCTTCTCTTTCCCTTTCTCTTACTGGGACTCACTCTTACCATGTCATTCATTCTTCTGAAAAGGTCTATAGACCAACTGTCAACTCGATGACATCACAAGTTGCGGTCTTGCCACTCTTGATTTCCAGCTAAGGGAAGCAATCGCCCGCTTATCAGATACTGACTTAACAACCCGAAGATCATCGGAATAGCACAACGTAGATTCTGGTTTTTTGTTTTTTTTCCCGGATGGATGAGGTCACACCATGACTCGGGTCCCACAGGTGTCCAGACGGAAGTGGAACAGGGCTCTCGACTGGTCCGTTTCTGCCGGTCCACAGCCTCTGTCCAGGAGTGTCGTCGTGCGAGGATCCACGGTTGGCCAGGTCGACGCGGGAGTGGTCACCACAGTCATGGCCCCGTCGGTCGAACACACTGAAAACAAAGCGGTAGTTCACCTGAGCGGCGTCGATGGTCACGCTACGTCCACGTAATCAAATCCTGAGAGATTAGTACGAACAATGACCATGATTAGGGGCGGTCTACTTTTCCCCAGCAGCATGATGGAAAATCAGATGCATTATAATGATTTCTCTCTCCTATTCAAACTGAAGGGTATGTTGCCCCACCCCCCCATTGTTATTTAAAAAAACAAAAAACAAAAACATGTTTTGTTACATAAACATGACATAAGTTTTTCAGTACAAATCATTTTCAAGAATTTGAAATGCCACCGTCATTACAAGACTACTTTTTTCTATTTTTTGTTTGTACCATGAAGCGTAAACTAGAAGACTTACCACAAGCATCAAGCAAAGTCTGGGAGAAACCACACTTCTGCGCTCAGACAGGTTCATACGTGTGAACACTTCCAACTCGTTAATCCAACCTCACAAGTCGTTCAGACCATTATTACTATACGGCGCCAATGCAGCATACGACTCAAACTTGGGATGTCATCAGGTATAAAGTCTGGAGCTGGTTCATAGACAGTAAATGGTAGACCGATTTTTGTGGACCCACAGAATATTTGTTTGAGTTTTTAAAACCAAATCAGATTTATCGTACAGTAGTTTTCTCGGTTCTGAAACAGAAAATGTATCCGTATTACACGGAACAGTCCCCTGGGTGTTCTCAGTGTCACCTCTATCATCTTTCCCAATGCACAGTCTTTGGAGCAGCTCCAGACTTTATACCAGATATCACAAATTTGAGTTTTAGCACTCTAGTTTGGGATTTGCGAGAGAGTTCATTTTCACTAATATTTTTCAACTGTCTGGAATAGGAATAACCTGTATTAAATTGGGCATAGCTCCCGTTTAACTGTGAGTAGATACAGTGACACCCAGGTTGGTATGTAATTTTTGACTTAACGGGTAGTAGTTTTGTTCAATCTATTAGGACAAGCCCGATTACCTATAAGCTTCTCAGTTTTGAAAAGACAGCGCTTTGATGTGGAACTTAGGACCTCCAGAGTCTTGGAATCTCTTGAAAGCACATTGAATGTACCATAGAAATTCTCCAAGTTGATATCCTGAACAAACAAAAAGAAAGAAAGAAAAGTTGTACTTTTATCATAACATTACCTATGAGGTCTAATACTAAATCGATTCAACAATTTTGCCGAATGTAGATGACCCATCGCGCATAGTTACCTCATAGGTGTAGCCGACAGAGAACAACGGGACCTCCAGGATGATGCCGTGGCTGTCGTTCCGTAGAACGTAGCCCCTCTGCGCTGCCAGCTCTGGTGTGAGTTTCTCATGGCCGACTCCGGTCTCCCACAGGCTGCCCAGTCTCGGTGGTTTCACCATCCTGAAGGTGATCCCTCCCTCCGTGCATTCTGCACGGAGCTCAGGGGGAACTTTGTGGACAGGAGTCAAGAATAGGATGTCAACACTGCCGACACGACCGCCTATTATTTTAAAGAGGACATCCGGCGTTGCCGAACTTCAACCTTAAATTCTATCGTTCTGTTGTGAGGGCGGCGGTGCCATTGTTGGTTTATGAAAGCAAGTCATTGTGGATTTATTATTTTAACAAATTATCAGAAATTATAGTATGCAATTTGTGGGCCTATAAAATGTTTGTGTAACCTCTTACACCTACACGAGGTTTAAATTCAATTACTCATTTGTAATACTAGGATATGAACCTCACCATTTCATGGCTCCATAAAATCAGTGCCTCATTCCCTCAGTCATATCGAGCAGGCCCAGAGTTTACATTCCCAGATATTACAACCGGGCAACATCACAAACTTGTACTGAAGCCAACAGAGAACTCACATGCGTTATGAAGCTGCACCATTGCAAATGAGTGATGGTAGTAAGGGTCTTGCTGGGGCATGATGTATAATGTGTAGTTCAGGTCCATGGAATACTGTAGAGAGCCTTCACCTAGATGCTGGTAGAAAAATAGACGAATGCCATGTTGAGACCAGTCATCGACGAAACAGGAAATGGTTTAGAGATGTTAGGCAAGTTGGGACTTAGCCATCGAGAACTCACCGTCCTATACACAGCCCTGTCCTCAAAGGGGACTTGGAGTATGTAGGCGTGGGTACCGTTGGGGTTGACAACCTTACTGATGGTATATCCATGTGCAGCAGCCTCTTTCACAGAAAGCTGCTTAGCATTTATCGCGACTTCCGCTAAAGTCACATCGTGAGGAATGTTCCCCAGGTACACAGTGAACGCATACTCGTCACTGATGGTCTCTGCAAAAAGAAATAGAAAAAAAAAAAAAAAAACTATTCCAAAAGATGGAAGACATTTTTCTAGTCAAGGTGAATGAAATGTCAGCCTTACCTCTGCATTCAAGAAATTAGTTTTAAGAGTTCCTGAGTACAAGAGATCTTTCCTAGGTGTGCTCCTTTTTCTGAATTTGAAGTAGGCATTGGCTGGCTTTGAATGCATTATCTTTTCCTATCTAGTATCTTTGGTAAAACCCATGGAACACTACCCAAGCTAGCTCTCCATTGGGTCTGAATGCGGCACACCTAAAATGCATAAAATTTGATGTTATTTGAGGACATATTGTGGTAATGAGATTTTCAGCACAATTCTTTATTTTATTTTTTTAAGAAATACTTTTAGGCCTGATTATGTGTTTATCCTTGTCCTCTGGCACAGGCAAATGTTACAAGTTAGTAACATTTTAATCACAGCTTGCCTAAAATGCTGTGAATCTATCTGAACATAAAATATGAAAAATAAATAGGCATATCGTATGAAAAATACCATTTCCAAATAAAATACAATTGATAACATTAATAATGCAGATGACAGTAGATTGTATGAATCCATCTCACAGTAGTTTGCATACTATACAGCTTCTTGCATTTTAATATGTAATTGGGAGACCATTTTCACAGATTACTTTAGGTGTTTCACTGATTCATTTAAATTATTGTCTGTATTATGTCAAGTGGACCATGCCCACCAAGAAATAAACCAAATGACATATTCTTGTTATTTTCCATTCTGTCACCTTAAAACATCCATGAGGTACATTCCCATAATCAATGAACCCCTCATGGTTTCGAATCAGCTAACTATGTCTCCCTTCTTCACACTGCATTCAGCAGCCCTATTGCCAAACACAGCCTCTTAGCAAGCAAAGGGAAGCACATGGCTACTTTGCCTACCTAACTGGCAACACGAACAGTGGCTGAACAGCACATGGCTGTGGCACACTTTGTGAAGCGGGAGCGGTAGCAAGGTGGGAAGAAAGTCGACACACACCAAAGAGTTATAGTATTATACTGTATATCGACGCACACAGAAGGAGGAGTGGTTAGGGCTCGTTGCAGGCTAGACATTGTGAATTTCAGTCCAGTTTGTGTAGAACTAGGGCTGGGCAATTAATCACATTTTATTTTCAATTATGATTTTGGCTTTCAACGATTATGAAAACAAGATAATAGAGATAAAATGTATTTGCGTTTCAGCTGAATTACATTTAAAGTTCAAGGAAATCCACTGTTAAAAAGACACGTGTTTTTTTATTTTTTATTATTATTATTTTTTAAGTTCAATAAATGCATGACGTTTCCAAAGTCAACAAGTAATCGTGTTAAATAACCGTGATCTCGATATTAACCAAAATAATCGTGATTATGATTTTTTTTTTGGCCATAATCGAGCAGCCCTATGTAGAACTATCTGATTATGTTGGAGATCAACAAGGCTATGTTTAGGTCTGGTCAGCAGGACAGAGATCAGGCAATTGGAGAAAAAGACTTGACGAGTGTCAGACGCACAGGCCAATGGAGCAAGTTTGCGGTGAGTTTTGGTGCCTCTGTGTCCTGAGTCTCGGGTCTACACACCCACACTGTCTCACCAAAGCTATGCGAGAGTTGTGGTTAGGTAATGGGAGGTGAAGGCATTGAGCTGTATCACAAGTTTCCTCCATGATTTTCTTTCTGCAAACAATCTAGCTGAGCAAACATTTCTGCACGGTAAATTAAAAATATATTTTTTTATAATAATAATAAAGCTGCACCTCTCATTCGGATGTCATTCGTAGCTGTTTAAGACGCACCTTTGCATTCCGAATAATGTATTAGTTTTCAGTTACATCTCTAGTGCAGGGGAGAGTGGTTTTGTTATTGAGTCTTTTTGAGGCGTCATGATTACTTGGTAATCCCACCCTGATCTAGGTTCCCATGTGTACTCACCCTAGTGTCAAGACTACTAAATGGAGGCTAAGTACTAAGTCAGCCATCCAATGGGAGATGGGGGTATGGTGCATGCTCAGATTGTGCTGGCGGAGAGCGCCGACGCGTGACGTCTTTGGTGGCGTCTCCTCCGTTTCACCCTCCTTGCCTCACGTACGGCACCCCATAGAGAATCGCAGCGTATCCCGTGTCCTATCTAAAAAAGGGTGAGCGAGAGAGGAATACTTGCGGTCAACGGTGAATGGGTGCCGGCACAGCAGGGGTGTGTCGACGACTCGGAGAAGCCGGTGTCTGGTTTCCACAGCGTTGCTGTCGCCGTACACCACAGAGAAGATGTGCTCGTAGAAAAAGAAAATCACATACATTTCCCTGTAGACGTTGTTCACCACCATACTCTGGAAAGACGAGATGGAAAGTTTCACATTACTTTAGAAACGACCGTCAAATGAGATCAGTGGTCGACCGATGGAGTTTTTCATTGGCCGATGCCAATGCCGATATTTAGAGAGCAGGGTGGCCGATGGCCAATATAATGCAGATAATTACTTCTTTTTTTTTTTTTGCATCGGATAAAAAAAACCAGACAATTTCATAATAACAAATGAGACACAAAATTGCTGAATTTAAAAAGTTAGCTATATTAGCTAGCTAGCTTGTTAATGACAGCTAGATTTGTACTTGCTAACATAGACATAAATAAATACATACAGACATAAATAAACATGGATTTAGCTTAAGTTTAGACAAATTATTGCCAACCTTTGGATATAAAATATTGCAGTATTTTTACCCTTAAAAGTATTGAACTTTGGAGCCCTATTTAACCCTTTTCCTGGTAAGCTAGCAAGAAGTGATTGGTATCAATGGACTCCTTTTGAGCCACCTAGAGCTCTCAAAAGATGGCAATGTTGGTGGGCTGATAGATATTAAAAAAACAGCCAATATCGGGCCGGTAAATCTGTCGACCACTAAATAAGATTTAGATGATAAAATTCTTTTTTTTTTTTATTCAGCACACAGATCTTACCATTGATCTTCATGGTGTAGCCAAATTGTTAAAGAGCGAGGCTGGAACAAGCATGTATGCAAAGCCAGGATTTGGCAATATGTGCAATAGACAGCCATCTTTAATTACAGAGTACGGCTGCCACTTCTTAGTCAACTAGTAGGTATATGGGGTCTGAGTTAACCGATTTTTCATTTGGTTATTATTTTAACGTTGTATGAGTTATTCCTGGAGAATTCTATGCACCTCTTTAGCGTTAGAATATTCACATGTATTGGTCTTTGATTAAAGGTCATGTTACAAAAGCAATTTGACAAATTTGTTGATTAAATAGACCAGTCGCTTAATCAAGAAAAGACTAGGATTAGTCTTAAATTAGAGTCAGGTTTTCCATTGCCTTACCTTCCTGTATCCGCCCAATGCACCAAAAGGGACACTAATCTGCACCATGGGTCCCTTGAGCTCCAGAGTGAAGCCCCTGGCTTCCGCTGTGACCTTGTCCAGCAGTTGGCTCTCCACACCAGCATGTATGCTTTTACTCTCGAAGGCCACGCTGTCCCGTAGCAATGGGCTCATGACTCTAGGATTGTCCCAGAACAGCCTAGCTCCATCGAAAGAACCAGAATCTGAGGGGATACAACAATCGTGTTTGGTGCCATTTCCCCAATACAGTAAAACATGAAAGATTGACGTCATATGCCTTATTATACCACACTAGTTCAGACCTTGCATTGTGATTGGCTGAGATACATTCAGACGACTCATTATCTAGCAGTTCCTCATTCCCAAAGCATCACCGTTTCATTTACATTCTGATACATCGCAGTCGCACACCAATCACTAGTGGTATAAATTAACTTGTACCCTAGCAACGCATTTTGTCATTGCTAAATTTGTCTGTCCTACACCAGTAGAAAAAATAAGCATTTATTATGAATAAAATTAACAAAACTGTTGTATCATTAATAATACCCTTGTTTTGTGCTATTTAAGCAAAGAGGCTGTGGTTTACAGTGCTTTCAGAACAGCTAAGGGTTATTTATGCCCAAATGTGCTTGCAAACCAGACTAGCCTACATTTTCCTCAAGACATGTTGGAGAGGGAGGCGAGTTATAATTCCATGTGAGAAAGTCTTGCCTATATATACAACTTACTGACTGTGCAGGCTATAGAGATATCAATCATGACCACCATCATTTTTTGCCTGAAGAACAAAGTCCCTTGGAGGAACTCGACTGAAACATTTTCCACCTAATGGAATAAATGGAGAATACACACACTGTTACACGATTTCAAGGATTCAATCCAACAACGATTTGATGAGATTCAGTGCATCATAATATCTTTACATTTTAAACCATGGTTCAATTGAATTAGATTTTTTTTTTTTTACTGGTCAGTTGTTAGATTTCAACATTCATCATGTCATTCCTATTATTTTTCACAACTTCATTATAGTAGCTTGACCGGTGGTTGTACGCAATAATGGTACATACTGAGGTTTATAATGAACCAAGTCAAAGTTTGCCTGAAATTTAGCCAAGTTAACCTGAAGTTTAAAGGAACACTCCCAACATTTTCGGAAATACATGTATTTGCCATCTTCATTCGGGTCAGATGAGAAGACTGATATCAGTTTCAACTCTGTGCTTCAGTTTTGGAGTTGTTGAAAAGTTATTACTTCCTCACTTTTGGGAGATAGACTTGCTGATCTTTACTGCATTCAGTCCCTGTGCTAAGCTAGGCTAGCATGCACCTGGATCTCTGTCTGGGGCTGCTGGACACAGAGACGAAACTGATCTCAATCTTCTTGTCCGACTCTGGGGAAGATGGCAGATAAATGTATTTCCCAAAACATTGGGAGTGTTCCTTTAAGATGTTCAGGTTCATAGTCACTGAAATTACAGCACAGGCGCCAATACCGAGGCACTTTGGCATCCATACCCACCAACGCCACCTCTGACTGAGGTTGTCTGTATGGAGAGCGGAAGACGACGCCTTTTGAAGTGCCTCTCAGGCTATAGCCCAGTTGGTGGACGTCACTGATGGACATAGCTGTAGTCTTCTCTTCATTTTTGATAAACATCACTTGCCAGTCAGAGGTAGCAGTCTTCTGAGCCTTTAGAAGATAAGGATTTAGAAATTACACTGAGAAGCAACTCCAATTTGTTATTGATATATATATATAGTTGGCCTCTTTGAAGGTTTTAGATTTAACTAAGTACTTAAGGGGATCTATGCCTAATTTAAGAATTCATACATGTTGATTCCTATGGTCTTAAGACAATAATAATTCCAATAACAAGTCCAATAATATTAGTGAAAACAAAACTCTCCTAATCCAAAAACTAGAATGCTAAAACTCAAACTTGTCATGTCATCAAGTATAATGTCTGGAGCTGCTCCAGAGACATTGAATTGGGAAAAATGTTATAGGGGACACTGAGCACCCTGGGGAGTGTTCTATGTATACGGATACATGTGCTGTTTCAGAACTGAGAGTACTATGATAGAATAAAGCTCTCCCATTCATTGTCTATGGAGCAGCTCGGATGACATCACAAGTTTGAGTCTTACTTCTCTGGTTTCCGGCATGGGGGGAGAGAGTAGCTCATGTTCACACATCGTGATGGAACTTTCATGGGCCACGGAAATGACATATTAGAATTAAGTTGGTTAATTCATTCATTTAATTTGGTTGGTGTTCCCCTTTAACCATTTCTGTTTTTAAAGAGATTTGATCTGTGCGAGAGTATCTTGAAACAGCATGGCTCGTTGGCTTACTTACCACAGAGAGTGCAGCCTGCCACACCTCTTTGGAGGTTCCCCGATTGGCTTCACAAGGGACGTCTCTTCTCACGTTCACCTGTAGAGACAGGAGTAGACGACTCGATAAGGCAACTGGACAAATGGGCAGCAGCGTCGAAATACGCGATCAATAGGATTTGAGATTGTGTCGTTACGATCCCATTTTCTCGCGCAAAAGTTTGAAAAAAAATGTGTGCGCGCGAAATTCAGTCCAAACTCAAAGTCATGGTAGATCAGAGGTGGGAGAAGGCTAGTCGGACTTTACCTCCATGTAGTTCTCTTCACAGGTAACCTCTCGTTGGGACCAGGGTAGTGGTAGTGAACAGGTCTTGGACAACGGATAGCTCGACCACTGGCCCTCTGCATTTGCGACGATGATGTTTAAGTTGAAGGTGAACACTTCATCGTTCTGGGGAAAAAAAATGGTTGTCGCCAAGTAAATGAATCGGATAGCTTAAGATAGAGCATGTGTCCTAAAGTTAGTCGTCGTTTGGTTTTTCTGGCAGACCCTTTTGGCACAATCATGGTTTGTAAACCTCTCTGGAACACAGCTGCACAATATGGATAGTATAGGATACTGGGATTATTTCGATTGATGTTGAGATTGTATTATGACTTATAATTATAGTTTTAAAAAGTAGAATCTAATGCGGTCAAACAGCGACCTCGAGGCAAAAGATCCCTGCTTGGTATTACACTTTGTTTAGTATACATTATAACATATATATAGTTATATATTACTATAAGTTACTATATTACAGTACTATATATTATAACATATATATAGCTAGAAGTTACTATAATAAGTTATTATATAGTATACTATATATATATATATACACACACATATATATATACACACCTATGTAGTAACTTATACTGTGAATTTCCCCACACATCAGACCAAAACAAACAAAGTGCAATATCAAGCAGGGCTGTTTTGCCTACAGGGTCACCGTTTGACCGCATTACAGATTGTACCTTTAAGGTCAAGTGTACATTTCTCTTTGATGTGGTTCAAAACACCTTCAGTAGCCCTACTATTACTACAGTCTCATCATATATTGTGGTGTTTCCAGGGTTACCGGTAGGCAAGGTCTGTCTGTCAGACACGTCTCAATCTCACCATTCACCACTCACTGATTGCATGTATTGTAATCAATATCTTTTTTCAATTTTGCGGCTGTGGCAATGCAGATAATTCGCTCATTCATAGAGCAATCTCAACATGAATCCAATATATTGTTCATCTCTGAGAAGGCCTGAGCAATATAGAGTATTAATGTGGTTGTTGCAATGCAAACACATGCAATAATGACAATGGGGAGTCACGCCATACTGACATTCTCTCTCCTCCCCCTCTCCCCCCCCCACGATAAAAAAAAAAAAACCCATCTTGCAAGGTTTCTATTTGCCATGCATACACTTAGGGGGAAATAGCCTGGTCTAACAAACCAGCATTTAGTCTCATTTATTGGTTTCCCGTTTACACCTGTGTTAAATTACCCTTACACGGCAGCTGGCCTCACAAGATCCCGCGAGAATGCATCTCGCCAGGCTTCAAGTTCTGCGCTTGTGCCTGGACCATAGGGACGCGGCGACTTCCCAGATGGTTCTGTCTAACAGGCCATGTGACGGGCCAGGTTAGTGCAGAGTGCCGCTGGTCCGGCACGCAGGCGTTTTGTCGTATCACAATATATAGGCTATTGCAAAACGACAACAAATACTGCAATACATACATTTTTCCAATATGACTCGGGCCTACTCTGGAGCCCAGACTGATACAAGATGACAGCGCAGGCTTGTTGGGGTAGGTCTGGACACTAGAGCTGCAACAATTAATCGATTAGTTGTCAACTATTCAATTAATCGCCAACTATTTTCATAGTCGATTAATCAGTTTGAGTCATTTCTTAAGTAAAGAAATCCAAATTCTCAGATTTCAGCTTCTTAAATGTTTTCTTTAGTCCTCTATGACAGTAAACTGAATATCGTTGGGTTGTGGACAAAACAAGACATTTGAGGACTTCATCTTGGGCTTTGGGTAACACCGATTGACATTTTTCATAATTTGACATTTTATAGACTAAACAACTAATCGATTAATCGATAAGATAGTCGACAGATTAATCGATAATGAAAATAATCGTTCGTTGCAGCCCTACTGGACACACCTGGTTCTCAGTGTGACAGGAGAAGTAGGAGGCTCTGAAGGTGGTGTAGCCATCCATCCTGAAGGTGCTGATGGTGTAACCGCAGCGCGTGGCGTGTTGGTCGTCGATGGAATGTACCCCAGCTCCATCTGCAGCACATCGGAGCAGTTTTGTGGACATGGATTATAAAAAGGGATACTCCACCCATTTTTTAAAAGTGGCAATAATTGTTTTCTGGCCACTTGAGGGCAGAAGGGAGACAAACTAATCACCCCCTCCTCCCTCTCCCAAAATGAAAGACTTGTTGTAACTATATCATGTATAAACAGGACACTGCCTTGCTAGCATCTTGTTTTAACTAAGAGACTTGCCGATTTTTTTGTAATTTATTTATTTTTATATATAAAATGAATTTTTAGACATGTATTACTAGATTTATCAACATCAATACAACCGTCTCTTGGATTTCCTGGTTGTTTAACAAGGGGACAATGGCCAAAATGGCCAATAGCGAACATTATTTAACACTTAACCTACACACAAAATACTGTTCTGACAGCACAATATTTGTTATTATAATTATTTTTTTAATACATAGGTTTATCAACTACAAGGATGCTTTCATAGAATGGTTGTCAAATAGGTGGAGCTAAAGCACAGTCCGGGTTTTGATGGAGTAACAGCAGACTGGCTGCGGGTGGTGCAGGCTTGATTGAATAGGGCACCATGACTCAATGAGACTTTCTCGTGGCAGGTAGTCATAAGAAGTTTTGAAAAGATGAAAAATACCATCAGAAAATAATGATTGCAGCTTTAAGAAGAGCATCTGATTCATCACAGTTTGGGAGGCATTTCAGTCTGTCCAAAAAGCCCTAGCAGCAGTGTTTTTTGTATTCTAGATATTGGATGAAGAAATTGTTAGCATTTATTAGCAACGCGAGTGGATGTCACTGAGGACCAAAATCACATCTCTGGTCAATAAAAGGAGCACCCTCCAAACAGCTTCCTCACCATTTCACAACATATTTAAAAGGGGAGGTCCACCGCAAAGCAACATTAAACTCATTCACCAGATTGAAGCATAACTAATGAATTGTCTCTGGCCAAAGTGATGTCTGCTCAGAAACATCGGCCATGAAAGGTGCCAATTTGGTATTGAATTGAAATACTTTATTATCCTGTGGGGAAATTCGGTCATTAGAGCTTCACCCTCACTCAATTTAGAAGAACTACAATGGGTGGGTTACTTGAATTTCAATTGAAAAGTGAGCATTTACCACTAGTTACCTGGTGAGAGAGTGGAAAGCTGATCGATCGAGACGATTGTTGTATCAGGAAATTCTAATTATCCACCCATTGAAGTTCTTCTAAATTGAGTGAGGGTAAATTCATGCATCATGGCGACATCTGGCTCTACCATATTAGCACCGTTCTCGGCCAATGATTCTGAGCGGAGATCACTTTGGCCAGCCACAAAGAGAATTCAGAAATCAGTTATGCCTAAATCTGGTATGTGTGTTTAATGTTGCTTTGCGGTGGAATTCCCCTTTTAAGGCACGATAGAGCAACTTTTCAGGAGAAACGTGACACCTCAGAGGTTAGCAAGGTATTTCTATAAGATATTTTTGCGGGGATTTTTTTGTGGGGTTTTAAAGTGACGATCGGCACAACATGTCCTGACTCAGTCTCGCCTCCCCCCAGTCTTGACTCGGTCTTGCCCCCCTCAAAGCCTTGCTCTTGAGACTCTGACTTGATACACTCTGGTCTTGACTCGGTCTCGATGGTCTCGACTACAACACTACTACGCACATATACATACATACATACCACATATAATAACTTGTACCAAAGCAAGAATGACATAGTGCCCACATGTGGAAAAACACCAGCCATGTCCTTTTAAGTGTAGTTCAACCACCCACCTACGGCCTCGAACTGTGGCGGTGCACCTCCCGTCGCGGCAACGTGTACCCATAGATACCGATCTCGACATTCAGACTGGATACTGAGGTCTGGTTGGCCTATGTGAAAGCATGTGGCATAAGACTTGATCAGACGTTAAAACACTCTACAGCGGAATAGATATGTACAGATGGATCTTCTGTCAAAATGTCAGGTAAATGCTTTGGGTTTACTTGGGTAAAGAGGTATTTTGTCTGGAAATGCTTTTGAAAGAATTATAGTGTCCAATAAATTTAGTGCTACACACAGTCTAAATGTAGCCCACAGTAGTACCCATATTTGTTTGCACCATTTGTATTTCTTGCAAAAGAAGGTCACATTTCTACTCCCAACACTGTACATGGTTCAAGTGTGGTCTGGTCTTTTTAGTAGTGTTGGCACTTTTGATTTTGGTACCACGTCCTTCCCTCTTGTGGTCCCAGACTTGGGAATTAACGACTGAATGACAATTTCTCTTTCATTAAATTTGACATATTTCTCTAGCGGCGTTGATCACGTTCTAGCTATGGTGGAAATACTGTGGCTTGCCAACTTCGAATACATCACCTCTCCGCGCTTCGCAGCTGCCTTGTTTAGTATAGCTGAATTCAACTCTAGAACGTTTACCCCCATGGTTCCATTGGTTTGTGGAGGTGAGAACACCCCAATCGAAATCCAAAAAAACAAACAACCGAACCCCGGTCGGCCCACATGAGGTGATCTCGGTCCACTTCGATTTTGTAAATGCCGATTTATTACCAAAAAAACAACCACCCTAGGCTACATTTTCAAGTGAGAATTTTGTCTCAGCCAAAAGTTGGGGGGGGGGGAATCAAATAACCACTACTAAGCCAAACTTTAGCTTCAGCTCTGTGCCAAGGATTCTCAGCAGTCAGCTTTTTGGAATCTGCCTGCCACAGCCCTAAATGGTAGTTTTCTGTACTTATCAGTATGTAGACTACTAGCCACTGGATAGATTGTTTTAAATCTTCTCTTAAGGTGCACTATGCAGTTTGTGGACATACTGTTCACATTTGCAGAGCCTGCAATTTGTTTACAAAAATTATTTACCCTACATGTAGCCCAATTCTTAGAATTATACTATTGTAGGTCATCGTAAATCAAACCAAAATCAAATGTAAGTCTCAGATACTTCTTTCAGTATGTATATGTCTGTAGGCAAAAAACGCATCAAGGGACACTGATAAGACAGAACTGATGAATGTCACTCAGGCTTACACTAAAAATCATACTGTGAACATTATCGGCCACGCTGGCAGATATTTGCCAACTAGGAGAGCTACCACGGCTTTTGCCCCGTTGGCCGACATGGTTGGTTAGCTGACAAGTTACGTGCTTGCTGCTGCTGGCTGACAGATTACATTCCATTTAAGACATTTTCTCCACCCTCCGGCACCAACACACGTAAATGGAGCGTGTTGCAGCAACCCACTTTTATTTCATCAGTTATGAAACCATAGATTTTTTTTTTTTTACCTCAGATACTCAGGTACCTCATACCTCTCTCCAAAAGCTAGCTACATGGCACATTTAAAGAGCCATTTCATACTTCACTGATACTTCATCAACAGTTATACAGATATGTCTAAGAAGAACAATCAAGATAAGTCCCAAAGAACAATATAAGAGATATACATTTCTAGAATGATTTCGCTAACTGGACACTTCTGAAGATTAATAGATGTACAGAGTGGTAGCCTTTAGGGTGAAATCAGAACCATGTACTGTGATGTTAGTGTACTTGTGATCTCCTATTGCAAGAAATACTGTACCTGTTGTTAAGACCCAACTGGAAACAGAGCTGTATTATGTTCCAGAGCTAGTGTGTGGAACATCAAATAGCCTAAGTCATGGCAGTTGCTCAAGTAGAAAGACAAAAAATTGTTCTTTGTAGATTTGTTTGACCATAGAGAACAGAAAGCCTTAAAAAGGAACTCTCCCAACATTTTGGGAAATACACTTATTTGTCATCTTCCCCAGAGTCAGACAAGATAGATAGATATCAATTTAATCTCTGTGCCTCAAGTACAGAGAGATCTAGTTGCATGCTAGCAGGGGGAATCTGTTAGCTTAGCTCTGTCAACACCACACAAGATAGAACGTGTAAATAAGACAGTTTGAGTTGTTGGAAGGTGTATTTCTTCACTTGCGATGGAGCTAGGCTAACAAACTCCCCCTGCTTCCAGTTCTTGTGCTAAACTTGGCTAGCATGAAACTGGATCCCTCTCTGCTCTGGCCGCACAGAGATGAAATTGATATCCATCTTGTCTGGCTCAAAATGTTGGAATTTTCCTTTATGTACTGTCACAGTGCTTTCTGTTGAGAAAACTCTCTGTACACATTCCGTCAGAACATTCTATGCACTGAAAAAGAGTCCTACCTTCCAATTTACTGTCACCATTTACGCTTCCAAAACATTCCAAGCAAAGCAATGAGATTCTGGAGAACAAAATATTTATTTTACCATATCGTTTTCTCAGTTTCATTTATGCAGAAGCTGTTTGACCTAGGTTCTCATATAAGTATAATGAAGTATATGTAATTAAAGTACAAGTAAACAATTTTTTGGGGGGGATACGCCTATTGAACAATCAACTCACCCAATACAAATGCCAAGTGTTATAGCCATTACCTGGCTAAGTAGCAGTCACTAGCTTGCTGAAAAACAGGTTAGCCAAACCTAAAATGGCTAGAAAGATGCTAAATACAGGAAAGAAAGTAAATTTGCCTTGGGACGCCACTGTCTTCACTGCTGGAAAAGGGGACAAAAGATTTTTAACCAGACACAGGTGGCCCAATCACCCTGGTGCAGATTGTCATGGAAACAAGGCAGGGGGCGAAATTGCACCAAGATGTGACTGATTGAGCTTGATTGCAGGTGAATGTGATTGCCTGAACGTCACTGACATCACTACTTGAAAATCACTGTGGGTAATATGGCACAATGATGTGCTCGGCAGGGAGGCCTGGTTGGTGCAGAGACTGGCACATATCGAGAAGGTCACAAGTTCAATCTCTGTGAGGACTGTTATTTCCTGTCAAAGTGAGCAAGACACTGGGTGCTCACCTGTCATGTGAAAATTATTCCAAACGTGTTGCCCAAGATGTGTCTTTTTAGCATGTAAGCTAAAAGAAAAGGTGAGTCTCCTTGGTACATTGACTGACCTGTCCTCCTAAATACCAGTTCCGGTATCATTGCACTCTGATTTGCACTTTTAATCGTACTCTGCACTAAATACACTACTGTCTAATTTAAAATTTTAAATCTCCTAATTTTTTAATCTTTTATCTGCCACTATTTATATGTTTGTTTGAAACGTGATTATGGTAACTCAAGTAACCTATTAGAACATTAGGATCTGATATGATGTTGATTATTGTTTTATACCTTTCCTAACTGCATTTGCTGCCTGCCTTACACTGTTTTCATATTATTGATGTAAAGCACTTTGAGCTACAATCCTTGTATGAAATGTGCTATACAAATAAAGTTTTATTATTATTATTGATTTGACCTGATAATAAGTAGGGATGGGCATTTGAAGGCATATCAATATTCGAATATTCTATTTAAAATAAATAAATAAATGTATTAACCGAACTATCCAAAATAAAAAGGTGTGCAATTATCTCATAATGTAGCCTGAAGAAATAACGAAACAAATAGCCGAATCATAACTTCAACTGTTTTCCATTTATTAGTCAAAGAAATAAGGACACCAAATCCAAATTGTTAAATTTGTTGAACATAGAAGAAGGGAAAAAAAAAACTGGAAATCGTCAGGCTGATTCAGTGCAGTTGACACAAAGAAAACAATCAGCTACAGTCAAATACCCATGTCATTTCCAGTAGTTGCATATTCTAATAACCGTGCCCATCTCTGATAATAAGCAGTGCACCACTCCATAGGGTATTGTAATAAAAACAATATCAAATCTTTATCAAATCTCATACAGCTGCTTGTCTGTTTCCCAGGCCCAGTAAAGACTCCAGTCCTTGGCAGTGGCTTCCACACCAGCGTTGGAAAGGAGTCCCGCGCTCAGACGCTACAGAATGGTGAGTCCAACACATCAACTACCATCTCTCTCTCAAAGTAAAGTACTGTGGGAGGTCTGTGTTTTTAGCTAAAAGAATATGAAAATATATAAGTAGAAGAAGAAGAAAACAAAGATTTGACTTTAGAGATAGGCCTTGTTAGTGGCGTTTAATACTTAGGTATCCATGTCTGCGCCAATCTGGTTCGCTGGTTTTGGGAACTATGTTATTTTTGCCTTCATAGAAATATATAAATCAGACGGTTATTTGATGTTTTTCCATTATAGATTCCATTACAGATATTTGGAGGCCATTTTGTGACTATTGGTCTCTTTAATAGGCTTCCAGTCTATTTTAAAATGTAACACTTGAAACACCTTGTAAATGCTCCAAAATCACCACATCTGATGGAAATGGTATGTTAACTTGTGGGTTGACTCTGTCGTCCTTCAAGGTTGCCTCCATAGTAGTCTCTTAAGGAGATTTGATTTTCCCTCATCCACTTGCAGTGGACCAGGGGTCAGTAACCTTTTTTACAGTTGGAGCCATTTTTCCAGATAAAAAAAAAAAAAAGCCTGCCTTGAGAGCCACAGCTTATGAAAATGTTACCTATTAATTTAAAGATGAAAAAAAGATGTTAATTCCAGGCTGCATTTACATTCTCAAATAGTGGCCAGGGCCTTTATTTACCACAACTGAAGAGAGAACCAGGCCTTTATTTGAGACAGGCAATTATTAGAGACGGGCCATTATTTCTAACATGTCCTTTGTGGTAGAATATTTTATAATATTTTAGTACCATAATGTTTATTTTGTAATTTTCCTATAAGGATTTATGGGTATATCTACCACTTGAATATAGCCAATATAGTAGCCTGCTGTACTTAGAGAATATAGCTTATCAGTTTAACAGCCCCGCTAGCAACCATGCTGCCTCTGACATGATATTTGAGAACCACTGGTTTATAGACCTTTTCATGAACATGCTAATTTAGCCCAGGTTTATTCCCTGTTGCAATGTTTGCTAATACAATAGCTGACAGGAAACACAAGTGGGCCAAAACTGTACCCCTGGCAATGGTATTCTTCTGAAAAGGTCCATAGACTAATGTAGCTAACGCCCCAAACAAGTTAATGTGATATCTGCTTGTGCAATGTGACATCTGTGCTGGAGCTTTGACGTACAGTATTGTAAACAGGGAACATTCCCGGATAGCAAACTGACATAGAAACAACGTCGCATCAATGTTGGAAGCGCCAGTGTAAATAACATTGAATCGATGTTGAAATTTAGCTGAAATGTAGTTGTTTGTTTATTAGTTTATTTGTAGAGGACAGTGCATATTAATGAACACTCAGTAGGCTACATGTAACATACTTGTGTAAATATGCCAGATTTAGCTTGGAGCTAATTTTCACCTACAGTCCTCACATAAAAGAACAGATCATTAAGACACAACATAACAGATATAACATTACAAATGAGCATTACAGAACACAAGGTAAAAAAGCAATAATACAGTTACAGTAGAGAATAATAATAGGGATTGTCATTTTATGAGAATACAGTGTGAAGAAGGTGCTACACTAGCTTCACAAATGATCACAGGCCTGATTGACTTTCAGCCATTCTTTAAGTTGTCAACATTAACTCGGTGTCGATTCAGTGTTGCTTTTCCAACATAAAAAAGGCTATCAGTTGTCAACATTAATTAAACGTTGATTCGCTGTTGATTCCAAATAGAACTTTCAGCCTCAACCAAAACGATGATTTCACATTAATGTCAACATTAAGTCAATATCACTTTGCGATCTGGGTTATCATAGCAGAGTAAGCGGCGTGATGTTTCCTAAATCAAGGCTGCTAGGCAATGTAGCTTCATGTCATTTTCTCTGTGCACTCTGGCCATGCTAACGTAAGCTGTTCGCGTTAACATTAGCTAGCAAGTAACAAGTTAGGTTATTGGCAGCTTGGCCTGAATGCGCTCTGAAACGGTGTCGTTTCTTTCATTTAGGACAGATCGCCCCACTTCTTCATCTTCTTCATTCATATCTTTCAATATAACGTTGTCAGAGACACTCCATATAATGAGGAGATGGAGCACTAAATCCGTAACACTAAAGATGGTGGCGACAACAAAACTGCTTGCTACAAAACAAACATATTAAATTAAATGTGATGTTATTTTATATTGAGTAAAATTATAAATCTACTGCATTTTGCGGTGAATTGTGAGTTTTAAAGAGGGCTAGGAATCACGCAGTGCCCCTTTCTTTGGGCATAAGCTGTCACTCAAGTTTCATCTCATTGGGCTTCACAGGCCCACAATGGAACCACACCCCCTGGCTTAACCCCCAATGAAGATGAGCAAAAAAACTTTAAGGAACATGCCAACATTATGGGAAATTCGCTTACCGTCTTCTACCAGAGTCCTCTAGATACCAATTTCTTCTATGTTCAGTAGAGAGAGATCTGGCTGCATGCTATCCTAGCTTAGCAAAATGACTGGAAGCGGGGGAGGAGTGGCTAGCCTAGCGTTGACCAACGAACACCTCTTTTAAGCTAGGCTAGCTGCTTCTCCACGGTTTCCATTCATTATGCTAAGCTAGGATAGCGTGCAGCTGGATCTCTCTCTACTGAACATGCAGGGGAAATCGGTATCTATCTTCTTGTCTGACTCTGGATAAGATGGTAAGCAAATTTCCCATAATGTTGATGTATTCTTTTAATAGGAAAAAAAGGGAAGAAACTTCAGATGGGCATTTCAGTGAGAGATCCCCCCCCCAACAAGGATGGCCAGGCATGCAATATGTGTTGAAGTGATCAACAATTTGGGAAAGAAATACAATGAATAATAAGAATAATAATAACTAGACATGTGCTGTCGGTGGCCGACAGTGGGTATATCCCTGAATGGCCCAAGTTCTCAATCCACCTTTTGTGACCATGCCTCTAATTCAAGCCGTTGAGGAGTAGTTCATGTTTTTAGTTTTATGAGAATAGCACCACCATGAGGTAAGATGAATCAGAACTTCACAGGCCTCCTTGCTATGGTAAGGCTCATTTGAGTATTGAAAATTTGGCCTGATGGTGGCGCTAGAAAAAAGTAATGAATAAATCAATAGGCTTCTTCCTCTAGGGGTCATGAATGTGCGCAACAAATTTGAAAAGATTCGAACGAAAGGTATGCAAGATACAGTAATTCAAAATTTTAAAGTTTGGCATGATGGTGGCGCTAGAGGAAAGGTCAAGGGTCACCAAAAGCAATAGGGTTCATCCTCTACGGGTCATAAATGTGCACCCCAAATTTTAATTTTTTTTAATGAAAGCTATTCAAGTTATCGCACTAACACGAAAACTCTGTGGCGGTCGGGGTAAATCCAGAATATCCCCAACACGTTCGGGGGACTTGTTATTGAATATGTATTTAAGTTGTAATTCTCAGTTGTTGAGTTAGACAATTGACATATTTGCAATGGAGCACTTTATATCTGTTAGGCCTATTATTTATTTAATAAAAGTATTTCTTTGCTCGAGCACCCCACCCGTGGCCCATCCGCCCCCCCAAAGCAGTCAACCTTGGGGAAACACTGTCATTACTCTAGTGCAGTTATGTAACTGCATTTGGCACTAAAATGCAGGCATACACGCACACACACATACACACAGAGATTCTGGGGCCTGCTGTTGACTATCCCTCTAATCCAACAACACACTGGGATTAAACAGACCCCTGTGTGTGTTTATGTGCGCGTGCATGCGTGTGTGTGTCTGTGTGTGTTTTGAATGTAGAGAGCGTTATTGTGGAGTTAAAACAGAGGGAACAGATAAAGGGGGACTACCAGTGTACACCTACACACACACACACACAGACACACACATATGACTCATACCCTCATAATGTGTTGTAGGCCCACCACCAACCCCGTTTGCCACCCTCCCCGACACGCACACACACACGCACACACACACACACACACGCACACACGCACGCACAGCAGCCGCTCCAGAATTGGGATTATGCTCTTAAAAGCTTTGTGGTTATTTGTGATACTAGCTGGCTGGCACAACCAACACGCGAAGTTCACTTTCTCCGTCAAAAGCCCAGTCCAACCTGACAAGCTGATGCCAGAGGTGGCCTGGAAGGAGATACTGCTCCTTTGTTAACGCTGCAGTCATTTATTTCTGACCACTAGAGGGCAGCAAGGATACATGTAAACAAACACAGCTCTCACCCCCCCCCCCCTCTATCTCTCTCTCTCTCCCAAAACAAAAGACTCGTCTTGTTTCACCAAATAGTGATCATTGTAAATACATCACTTGTAAACATAACACTGCCTTGCTAGCACAATCTTGTAACTAAGAGATTCGCCGAAAAAAAGAAATCATTTTCGTGCATGGATTACTAGATTTATCAACTAAAATATTACTCACTCTTGGGGCATTTCATGGGTTTTAAACAAGGTGACAGTGGCCAAAATGGCCAATAGTGATCATTAAATACGTAAAGGATAATTTTGGTGTTTTTTTTTATCTGGACCCTATTTTTCGATCATCTGGAGTGTAACTGACTAATAACGACCAAAAAAAAGACTAAATTCATTGTATGTACTACATACATAAAGTGTGTACATCATACTACATGCTGTTGGAGCTTACTGTTCAGTACATGGAGCGCAGTACGTGCAACATACTACATACAACATACTTGGGAGGACTTGTGACAGCTGTTTCCACTTGCTAGCTGTGCAATCTATATATACTGATATACTGTCAGTGTAGGAGCCATTTATGTTTATTGTTGGCATGTCATATTATTTTGTATAGATATATTTGCGGTATTATTTTTGGACACTTGGTGGCGATAATTAGATGCACAGGGGGGTGTATATAAGGGCACAGGTGACAGGAAATGATAGGCACAGGTAGGGGGAGCACATACAGTTCTCACCAGACCAGAGATCAGACCAGAGATCAGACCAGGATCAGACCAGGAACAGACCAGGAACAAACCAGCACCAAACCAACATGATACAACTTGCCATAATATGATTGGAAACAAACCGGGTATGTTAATTTCATTGTACAACTGCTTCAGAAAATAAATAACACACTAAACTGCAAATGATGCCTGGAAAATATCTCATTGGTCTGCGTAGGATTTCACCCCTGTCTGTGTACTAATGGCAAAAGGAAATAGGAAAAGGACATTGGAAATTGGGAAAATTG
>OMKL01012064.1:2609-12982 GCA_900302295.1 Parasudis fraserbrunneri
CTGCATACTATGATGACTAAAACAGTAACATACAGGAACAGTTTTTGGCCCTTATTAACAGCTGAACTGAAAATCCCCAGGCCCTCCACCACAACACATCGGTGCTTTCACCCTGCAACTGCAACTCTTCTACCGGTACCTCTATATTCTGTGCAACTCTCGCATCGCCGCCCCCTCAAGTGCAATAGTTAAGGCTCTTACATAAACTGTGTATAGACTGTATATCCTTTATAACAAATATGTTCTTTTCACCCCTGCAAATACACTAAATGTTATATTCTATATTCTATTCTATTCTATTCTATTCATCATTCCCTTATTCCTGTATATTCTGTACAGCAGTAACACTCAGATTTTATTTTTGATCCTTCACCCCACTGTATTTGCACAATACCTCCAATACGATCTTGTATATACTTCTTTTTGTTTTTACTGTTATTCTAGATGTGTTGTTTTTGTCTTCTTTGTGTGAGCAACCACCAAGCCAAATTCCTTGTATATGTAATGTATTAATGTAATGTAATAAAACTGATTCAGATTTTTAAATGGGGTGCCTCATTTTTTATGGATATCCTGCCCCATTTTCAGTGGCAATGATGATTAATTAAAATCTATATCCAAAAAAACCATCAATAAACACATTCTAATGGGCTCCAGCTTCCTTTGGACCACAGAACACTATAATACCAAACGTCAACTGAATTGGCCACCAAAACCTGATCATGGTGAAGCCATAGTAGGAATATTTTGAATCCGTATTTTTACAGTTAAAGGACAATACCAGCATTTTTCGGTTAACATAGCATTTTAGTCAAATGTGGTGATTTTCATGGGTGAATAGGTACCAAATATTTCAGTAATGGTAAAAAATTAGGAAATATTTTGTATCAAGACAAGAATGACTTGGGACCCACATGTCAAAAACACTGGTACTGTCCTTTAAGGACAGCAAAGGTATCCAAAAATATTACATGATAGGCATACTGTTTAAAGGGGCATTTCACCTAGTACATCTGAACTTTATTTTGTCACAGTCATCGGTGTGTCGGTAGTTCATTTTCCAAGATAGATTATCGCTACGATCTTTAGTTCACAAGATATTTATTTGGAATGCTTTCTTTTGATTTGAATTCCTGAAGAAAAACTATTTACTGTATTCACTGTGCTAAGTATATAAAACAACTTGTTCACTTGAAAACTATATTTGACTTAGGTGATCCCTCCATAAATCTTTAGGCTATGCTGTTATTTCATTTCCATAATTTCACTGAACTGTATTTAACATATATCTTGTAAGACAAGGATTCAGTGTTCTCAGATGACATCACATGAGGACAAATTCAGACTAATTTACTCTCAGTATCTTGCAAACTAAATTAATTTGTGCAGAACTCAAGTTTCAAGTCATGTTTATTGGTCACATACTCCATCATACAAGTACAATGTGCAGTGAAATGTTTTGCTGGCTCCTAAGTGTGCTTAATAATCAGAATACAAATAATTAGAATAAAGTAGAGATACAAAATATATATTAAAAAAAAAAGACATAAAATATATACAAGGATGGCATGAGCTGCCAAATGTAACAAGGATATACACAGATGAATTGTACAATTGAGTTAAATCTATAAGAACGGAATGAGCTGTCCGATATATACAAGATATACACAGATGAATTGTACAGTTGAGTTCAATAGATAAATATAAGAAAAAAAGAGGCTAGAAAAAAAGAAAATATAGATCTGTATAATCGCATGTGTATTTGCAGAATGTAGTCAAGTCAAGTCAAGTCAAATGTATTTGTTTAGCCCAAAATCACAATACATGTCTCAATGGGCTTCACATGCCCACACAGATACAACACCCCCTGGCTAAACTCCCAAGGAAGATAATACGGAAAAAAGGGGAGAAACCTTAGAAGGGCAATTCAATGGGAGATCCCCCCAACCAGAACACCAGACGTGCAATAGGTGTTGAAGTGGGCAACAAATTAGTATACAAGGTAGTAGCAATAGTAATGATAATCTAGAGTATAATAAAAGAGTAATAGTGATGATAAACAATACTGGGAAAATCATAGAAAGGTATAATAGGTAAGCAAAAACAACGGGGCATAATAGTGTCAGTAGAGATAGTATCATTGATGTCAAACAAGTAATCACTCAGAGTGATCGTACAGTAAGGAGGACATAAGTACTATCAGATTATTGCCATCCAGAGTGATCCACTTTGACCACAGCGTCATTAGAGCTAGAGTCAATAGTGTCCAACAGGTTAGCACCCAGGTGGTCCAAGAAACACGATGAATGCACGACTCAGGAGACAGCACCGGACGGTAGGGCAAAGCGCAGAGCCGGCACCTAGAGCAGAGACGGCCGGGGCAGGAGGCAGAACAGGGCAGCTCCTAATGGCTGGATTCATGCAGCAGAAACAGCCCGGCACAGGCATGGCACCTACAGCAGAGACGGCCGGGGAAAGAAGCAGAGCAGGACACTGTTGGATACATTCAGCAAAGACAGCCAGCTAGTCTGGAACATATACATATGCACAGACAGACAGACAGACAGACAGACAGACAGACAGACAGACAGGGAGACAGATAGGCAGACTACATAGCCACAACTAGGCCATACAAACACACATAATAGAGAAACATAGCAGCAAGCTAAAGGATAGAGCATCGACCGGCACATCAGACCAAGTACACTTGTAGCGATCATGAAACAGAGCCCACCGCCAGACAGACAAGATGACAAGCACACCAATAACAGAAACACATACACTCACAGGAATGTACCCACTCACAGAAGAGACAAGAACAGACAGTTTGTCAGGTGCAGAAGACAGTCAACCTAGCTATGTTCTCATCAGTTCTTCCTACCCTAACAAAACATAAACTAAACAATCCAAACTTAACCTTACTAAGAGGCTGAGTTGCTCCCAGACCAGGCATGGCTAGGGTAGACTGTAGGAGAGAGAGAAGAGATGGGTCTTAAGCTTAGATTTAAAGATATCAACAAGAACTTGAATCCCTGACTACAGCTGGGAGTTTATTCCACAGGTAGGGGGCACGATAAGAGAATGCTCTGTTGCCCGCTGATTTCTTGTTAACTCTAGCGATAGATAGGAACCCAGCATTTTGTGAATGTAGGTATGTATATTCCCAATGCATAGTCTATTATAAGTATAAGGTGCTGCTGTGCTAAGGTACACTGTGTTTAGTTCCAGGTATGCGAGAAGTGAGGTTAGTGTGTTATTGGGGGTGGGGGCATCCTGTTGAGAACAATAAGCAGGCCGAGGCAATGTCCTCATTTAGGATCCGGATGGCCTGAGGGTAGAAACTCTCTCATAAGCCTCTCTGAACTGCCCTTATGGATGCAGTAACTTCTCCCCGACCACAGCAGAGAGAAAAGGCCGTTATGTGGGTGGCTGGGATCCTTCAAAATTCTCCTGGCCTTGGTCCTGCACCATCTGGTATAGATGTCCTGAAGGTGTGGGAGTGCACCTCCTGTAATACGTTCTGCTGACCGTACCACTCTCTGCAGGGCCTTTCAGTCCTGCATGGTGCTGTTTCCATACCAGGCAGTGATATTTTCAGTCAGGATGCTCTCGATTGTGGATGTATAGAAATTCTGAAGTATCTGGGGAGACACTCAGAATTACCTCAGACATCTGCTTCTGCTGTTTACAGTTTTGGGATATGTGTGAGATTGTGTACCCCTTTAAAAGCCCAATCAGTGATCCAAATGTAAACAAATGGGTAGCCCCACCATGAAAATAAGAAATAAGAATGGAGACATGTTTTTATTCTCTAGTGGATTGACTGAGCTCTTGATACAAGGACTAACACAAGACAACAGGTAATTTAGAATTTTTAAACGTATTCACTGTATTCTATATCTGTAAAAGTTTTGTTTAAGTTGGTAATGATTGTAAACACCGGAGTTGAACATAATATTCTTATTTACAATGGGTTAAGAAAATTCCAAATAGCTTATTTTCCATCTACAGATCAAACTCTTCAAGCATGTATGTGAATATACCCCAGTGATATGGTAAAAAAAACAAAACACGGATTGGGCCTTTAGATAAAAATCGTTTTACGACATGTCTCCTAGGTCAGACTGTAAATTGATTTCCTAACTGATACCTAACTGCCATACCACAGCACAACAGGTACCCGTAAGAGTATCCCTGCTACATAACGAAGACTCATGTGAAATGAAGACACCGCACCATGTTGTCATGCAAGAGAGAGTGCTTTATTGTTGTCAGTCAGCTAGGAGATATCAACAATGAACGCCCCGGAGGTAACATTGAAAGTATCCCCAGCAATGTGATCAGACATATCATCCATAGGCCATGCATGACTCCAGGCTAACATGTTGCATACCTGTTGTTCCACTTTTGCAGTAACCTACTCCTCTGTCCACAATCACCACTACAACCCAGATACATGCACAACTGCAACCGTATGGAGGTTTCCTACTTGGGGAGATCCTAGGGGGTTTCTTTATCATTTGTCTTTGAATGGTACATGGTCAGAACAGTTTTGGTGGGGTTTTGTTGATGGGTGCGGTACATTCACTCTTTCCTCTTTTGCTATGTGTGAGACAGGCTTGTTTCAAGTTTCAATGCCATTCAGAAAAAGGAAATTCTCAGACAGGGCTGAGCGACATGGGAGAAATGAATATCATGATAATCACAAGGATTTGTTTCCAGTATTGATACATATCACAGTATCTGCTTATATATGTAAAATCTCTTAAAGTAATTCAATTGATGCTCATTGCATTGAACATAGCAATACAAAGTGTGACATCAAACCAAAACTCTGTCATTTTCAAATATTCCCTCAAACATTTGAGCTGTCATTTTGTATGAATTTCTTTAGTTAATACTTGCTTATGATCCCACTGAAAAATAATAGACGTTAATATTGACTTATTGCCCAGTCCAATTCCAATGGGGTAGTTGCAGTGTATAAAATAGGGATGCACCAATACCACTTTTTCACTGCTGATCCCTCGTCCTGAAGATTTTTTATTGGCCAATACTGAGCACTGATCCAACCCATTACTTTTACTGAACAGTATAGACTTTGACCATTAGTTCGGGGTCATTGAAAAAAACAAAAAACAGAGATAGATATTTTTCGATATTTGAGATATTTTCCATATTTCTCCATTTGTGAGATCTAACATGCATCTATGTGTCAAAAATGCTGAAAATGAAGACGCACATGTTACACGTGGCTCTTGGTGTTGGATTTTAGTATTGGGGGAATTCTCTGATACTGATATCCTGTTTAAGCCTGGTCTTGGCCCAATATTTGATTCTAGCGTATTTTATCGGCGCATCCTTAGTAAAAAGTAAAAATAAATTGCAGTATTAAAAGTAGCAATATGGAAGAAGATATTTCAGATACAGAAGTAAACCTACAGAAACAAATGAACCCTTAAGACAAAGAGTGTCAGTTTTGAAAACAACTGATTACTTACAGTGCTATAGGCAAGGCATTCCATCATATTTGGAATAATACAGTACATGTGATACCTGACCCAAAAGTGTACAACCTCTCAGATAATTAAATTTTATTTCACTCATCTCTAAACCTAAAATGGACTTTGTCTCAAGGGTTCACATTTTCTTTTGTTTCCTCATAAAGTCTCACAATCCTGGGTTTTAGTTAAACAATCGTATTCATTAATTTAGTGTAATGTAATCTCATTAAACTGTAGAAGTTTAGGAGTAACATAATTACCACTGATAATTGAACCTTTGCACTGAAGAACCATTATAACTCCGTTTTGAAATTTTTTGGACATGTCCCATGTATTTACAGTTGTAAAGTCAATCCAGATCACTTGGAGTGTGAATATGATATATCACAAAATATTACACAACCTGTACTGTCTTTAACTATGAATGAACACAACACTAACTTACCATCTTTAGATAATAATGTTTGAAAACATTGTTCCTCTGAAAACTTAAAATGGAGTTACATGGTTCTTCGTCTGAGTTACTCATCAAAAAACAATTCGTAACTACTGTACATGGCAGAAACCTTTTGTCATAATGAAAACAATTTATCTTCCAAACAATACTAACAACAAAGCAGAGGCATTCCTACACAAAAGAGTGATATTTCAGCTGGTGATATTGTATTTTCACATTTACAGTAGTGTCAGACATGTCGTTCTGTCCATCAGGTGGTTTCCACTGTAAGACAAGACAAGGCAAAGAGGGGTCAATGATTGTGACTTACGGTACATAGACTTGGTGTAATAACCCGTATTTCAACTGCTCACAATGCAACGTTGACTGTGAGTTATGCCTATGACAGAATTGACTTGATTTGACTGTGTGATCCTTGGTGAGGTCAAATCCTCTGTTGGCCTTGTACTAATATTTTTGCTTTGTAGCTACACTACAAAAAAGTTAAATAGTTCCACATAAGTAAAATGCGTTTAACACAAATGATATACATCTGAGAAGATTTAATTTGGCCATGGCAGACATCTATCATCTTACCAGCCTGGTGCTATTATGCTTACTCATGTGTAGAGCTGTCCCAAATACCTTTTTTTTTTGGCTTTGAAGCTTCAGTAGTAATTATCATTGAATAATCAAAGCTTCAGGGGGTGCTATTATGGGGTGGATATGCAAAAAGAACAGAACACAAATATGATAAATGTAATATTTATCCTAGCTGTAGCCTAACGTCACACGACAAAATGCCCTTGTCTGAGAGGAACTGATTTTAAAAATGAAGGTTGGATTATTATTTCTATAAGTTATTTCTCATGCTGAGTAGGCAATTTTTTTGAAATGGTAAAAAAAAAAAAAAAACGAATCTTGATTTTGGTGTCGATTACTATGCCAGCGATTGAAGCTTTGAAGCGATTGGGTCAGCCCTACTCATGTGTCACAACTCATGTCTCTGTGTCACATTTTTGCAACACCTGTTAATCTCCACTTATCCCTGTCACATCCCCTCTATTCATCCCTCCACGTTTTATAGACACTAGATATAGTACATGGGAGAGGTCCCAGAGGTAAAGACACCTGTCCCTGTCTGTGTCCTGTCCCTGATGTTCTACCCAAGCATTCATCCTTATTGTTACAGACATTCTATAGATGTGCTGCTCTATTTGAGGATGCTTATAATGCTGTCACAATATACCCTTTAAGTTGTTAGGTAATCGGCGTACAGTAAACAGGTTTTGCGTAAGAGGCTTTCATCAAATTCTTACTGCTGTGGCGAGATCAGCATCACAATGTAAAGAGATAGCACAGTGCTGTCACATCTGATTACATAATGAATGTTCAGTCTGTTCCACTATGGGAATATCAGTACTATAGTTATAGTACTGCCTGCTGCTTTGTATCATATGTATGGTTGCAAAGGGGTGGAAATCGTCCGAAGATTTTCCATGGGAAATTAAGCTTGGGAATTTTGGAAATATATCCAATTTCAATAAGAAATAGTGAACTTATTTTTGGGGGAAATACATATAATAAGGCAATCCTAGGTCAAAATAAACATATTCAGAGAAAATAATTAAATGTGATATGTGTTTATGTTTAGTAAAATCATAATTTACTGCATCTTGAGGTGAAATTTGAGTTTTAAAGGTAGAATCTGTAATGCTGTCAAACAGCGTCCTCTAGGCAAAAGAGCCCCTCTTGGTACTGTGCTTTGTTTACATTTCTTTGTTTTGGTTTGATGTGCAAGTTGGATTTGAGTACGGGAGGTATTTGTTTTGCTAGCCACACCTCAGAGCCCCTCCCATATACCCACTCAAATTCAATCCACAAATCAAACCATAACAAAGAAATGTAAACAAAGCACAGTATCAAGACAGGCTCTTTTGCCTAGAGGTCACTGTTTGATGGCATTACAGATTCTACCTTTAAATATGTTTAAAATTAATAACAGTCTCTGTCAAAAGGCTGTGAATCATGCGGTGAGTGGTTGCCATGGTAACTAAAGACTCTGTGGCAGAAACCACTGGATAGAAGCTGGTCAAAGTGGAAAAAGGCATTGCCATTTTTTGACCAACTTAACCATTCTGTGTTGTCAGTAATTTACCAATGATTTCAAATATGAAAGAAAAATAAGTATGACAGATTGTTAGCTACATATGACTACCCATTCAAAGAGATAGGGGTCAGGTCTCGTTAGTCTAGTTAGTCCCTGTTATCATGATGGTGGCAGAGTGAACTGACTTTCCTTTAGAAGACTTTGCAGCATCCCTTTTAATGGTAATTCAGTAGAAGTACAACCCTCTCCATGCACAGTGCATTCTCCCATGTGTAGAGCACTGCAATACAATATATGATACAATGTAGAGTCAACTTATTTAATTAAAGTTCAACTCATAACTAAATTGTTGATTTTTTAAATTTCTATTGGAATGGTTTGCTATTATGTCTGCTTATGGTAATGTTTGTGTCTATCTGCATATAACATGGTAAATACAGCATGTGCAAATAACCCCTACATTTTCATTGTATTCCCGTTAATTCCCATATATTCCTGTTAATTCCCATGGAAAGTGTCCACCTTTGTATATGCCTGAAGTTTTGCAACCCTAATTATATGCATACTATCTTTTCACTATCTGTATACTACTCTAGGCTATTTGCTACATGTTGTCTCACATGTTGCTTTGTACATTTCAGTAGCCATCTGTAATCTTGTAGATTAGATTAGTCATATGCATATTTCTGTGCATACATAATCTACATACTTCTGTACATGTATACCGGTATATTTCTGTAAATACTCTGCTCACGTGCCCAGATCTGAAAATATGTGATGTCAATATGTTGAAATACACTTTATGCACATAATTGCTATGTAATTATGAACAGGAATATAATAGATATGTTTTACATGGCTTACATTGTGTTTATATCTCTTATTTATTTATTTATTTATTTATTTATTTATTTATTTATTTATTTATTTATTTATTTATTTATTTGTTTGTTTATTTGTTTGTTTGTGTGTTCTTATTTACCCTTTTCTACATTTCTGTCCTATTCATTGCTGGTGCAGTCAACAGTGCAATATTATTCCCTTAGGGACAATTAAATTCTTATATTATTCAGAGTTGTGAGCTGAACAGATTACTCACCACATTTATTCCAAACTTCTCTTTCCCCGATAGATCACTAGAGAAAGAGAAAGATGACATTTTATCACAATGACTGTTTTCATATTGAACATAAATTAATTATTTTTAATCACTGAATAAACTTTTGAATGAATAAAGTACAATATGCAAACTGTCTAAGATATGATCATTAAATTCATCACTCTGAACTTCCTTGAAGAGGATACTAACCTATACCGACATTACTTCCTGAGCAGGACACTGAAAATGAAATTGAAACAGGACAGATTACAGGGCTGTTACTGGCAATCCCAAAATTCAACAATATAACCTTAACATACTCTTATCTAGGCGAGGCAATACCATTGGCTGGATAGGAACATTTTGAGATATTATCATATTTTGTATGTACAACGACTGTAGTCTCATAAAACATATAAAGCAATCGTCAACAGCAACTATAAATATTACATGTTCTCGTTTCTGTACCAGCTGCATCATGTACACCAAGCTACTGAAAAAAACTTTAATGGCCATTTTCTCGAAATATTCCCATAACACAAAACTTTTTTTTCACCTTAACTTGTAGAAACTGCCACCAATTTCATTTGATATGGTGCTTCTTTACAAAAATAGCTGGTAATTTACAGAACCTTTTTTTGATATATTTTGGCATTTTCATTTTATGGGATATTTTACATTTAAAAAAAAACAAAAAAAAACAACAACCCCCTCTGTAAATTACCAACTATTTAGTTATTCATCACTTTGAAACAGAAAAATTAACTCTGACTTAATCCACTGAGAAAAGAAGTGTTCTAACATGCAAATTTGTGAATTTTTCTATTAAATATGAGCTATTTTAAGTATGTTAATAACAAGATAAATAACAGTCATACTACAAAAGAGTATGACTTCAAAATACAAAATATCTTCATTCATTGTCTGAAATGTCGTTCAGGGAGGATGAGAGGATTTTCTTCCCTATTTAATGGTAGTACCTCATAAATAAACCTTCATCCATTTCCCTCCCTTACCAGAATACATCCTCCGTGGACAGAAACTGACTTTGCCCCCATCCTGCGCCACGGGGGCCACCACCACCGTATACACGTCCCCACACATAACCTCTGTGACATCACAGGAACTGCTAGGGGTGGAGGGGGTGCAGGTGTAATTGGAGCCTGTCCCGTACAGGTCTACCGTGTGATTCTGGGCCTGGGGGGGGCCTGAGGAACGCCAGTA
>OMKL01012104.1:2908-20570 GCA_900302295.1 Parasudis fraserbrunneri
GTGTGGTGGGGGGGGGGGGGGGGTGTTCTGCAGTGCACCCTCACTCCAAACTCAAATACAGTTGGAGGAGGCAGAGCAGGCGACCCGGCATCCAAATAAAACATGTGTGAAGTGAGAGTGGACCGCGTGGACAGAGTGATTACACAAGGCACCCTGACAGACAGACGAACGGAACAACTTCACTCCTCCACCTATTCAGTGTTTCCGTGAGCTGCGCTGATATATATTTAAAAAAAAAAGCCCACCTAGAATCTGTCTTGTATCAGAGCAGAAGCCTCGGGGAGGCAGCTTGCTTTGACATGGGGAGTGTTTGTCAAACAGCACATTAAGGATGTCCCCCGATAGAACTGTGGGAGTGCTGTTTAGTATTATCACCAGGGTTGAGTTTCAAAAATACACATCAGGACAGCTTTTTAACCTGCTGTTGTGCTGAAACAGAAGGTAAGCATCTAGGAGAGCGCAAAGAAACTTATGGTGGACATGCACGCTCTCTGTAGCATTTCCCAAAAATAGCAATCTGTTATCTTAAATTCTGGTTTCAGATGACGCCTGGCTTGCACCCCCTCCCCCGCCCTTCAGTAATGGCCCCAGGATACCTTTGTGGCACCTCACCGACTGACCTTGATGTAGGGGTGGTCCTTGCAGGTGGTGCCCCACTGGCGTGCGCAGCGCTCCTCCTTGCGGTGCTCATAGAACTCCGGGTTGCGGAGGATGGCCACCCGCCTGCCCTCGTAGACCAAGGCCATGGCCGTCACACCGTCCAGGCGCTCTTTATCCGCGGCGGATATGGGCAGCACCACCGGCACCGACAGGTTGATAACGCCACCTGGGATACGGGAGGAGGAGTAGTGTCGGAGAAATCGAACACAGGTCAAAATACAGTGTGATAGGGTTAAACCCACATGGGCGCGCCGACAACTCGTGGGGGCGATGAGTCCGGTGTTGCACCGTGGCCCGGCTGTGTGACGGAGAAAAGTATGCGCGTTTCGGTCATTATCGACAGCCCTCCACATTTTCATTCAAGGAGTTGAACCTCGTTCTCATTGACCCCTGATTTGACAAGAGAATGTAAGCTTCAGGAACTAATCCCAACACTTTAATCAATCCATGTAAATATAAGATGTAAACATCTAAGACAAGCAACAGAAAGGAAGGTATCGCAGAGCACCGAGTCCAGGCCCGTATCACGCCCCATGACAACGCGGGACACCAACAGAGGGTCAAAAGGTTTGCCGCAACCAACGAAAACAGCTGGACCAATCAGGCAACTGTGACACTCCATACCTCTCGTCTAAATATAGGTTATATAGCTCCACCATCGGCCACATTTGGCCTTGTAAAGGAATGCAACTTTAGATGAATGAGGTGAAAATCACCTCCTGGACTTTTGCGTTCAGCTGGATTCTGACCCTCAGCGAGACAAGTCTCTTGTTTTATGATTTGAGCTGTGCGGTGCTGACATCTCGTTGGCAGATTCATTCTGCCCTACACCTTGATGAAACCATCGTGGTCGGCACGCTTTTCACATCATATCACATCAAACGCTGGGTGGTGGTGGGGGCGGCTAGCCCGTCCCCCGGTCCCCTCTGTCGCAGTGTAGCGTACACAGCTGGTTCCAATAACACAACACAACACTCAGAAACATGTCTAATGTCCAAGGACCCGGGGAGAAACAAGCTCGCTATTCAATCTTTTCTTTTTTTCTTTTTTTTTTTTATTACTGAAACATGCAAATTTGTGATATAAAAGATGTGTCTGGTTCCAAACCATAATTCTTCAGCTATTATCAAGTTATTGTTACTGTGCAGATCATGATAAATCCTTTTATTGTGATACTATACTTCCATTATGAAATCCCTGGAAGGAAGTCTGAATGGACAAACGATGGTTTGTGGTGTCAATCAATATTGAGGCTTCTTCCTCTTCCTCTCCTCAGATTTCCCCCGCTAGGACAAACATACGAAACCAGAGTCTTCAGAGTTTTCAGATCAACATATTTTCTGTCTCTGTCCGGTCCAGACCGAGAATCTGTGGGCCAGCTAACCTTCTGGGCAAAGGAGATTGGATCAAAAAGTGAATCAACCCAGATTTTCTCCAGTGTTCCTTGGTTGAGAGTCTGTTACTTCGACGAAGTGCGTTGTTGTAATGTATACCTGTGACATTGGTCTGCTAATGAAATGCAGACTATATAGCAATTCCAATCATTTCACGCCTTTTTGTGTGTGTGTGTGCGTGTGCGTGTGCGTGTGTGTGCGTGCACGCATGCGTGCGTAGAAATGTTTGGCACCACAACATACAAATGAAGGGTCAGTGCTATATGGGCAATAAAAGTAAATTGACTCTTTCTTGGAATTTCAAACAATACATGGGAAATTGGTGTAATTACACAGCTCCACTAATCCAAGATCTGGATTAAGAAAAACGAACCCTTTGGGCTTTCTTTTAGCATAAATCACGATGCCACTTTTTATTTGTTTCAATAAAAAACAAAATTACTCAGGCATTCTTCAGCTCGGGGTGGAGAAGGGTCATAATGGCTCATGGCAATGCAAGGCAACATTATTCTTGAGAATTAAATTGTACTTATTATATCCATGTACATGCCATTTCAATTATGAGTTATATTACTGTTTATAATGGACCGTGTTCAAAGTGCACCAGTCGTCTGGATGACATCATTCAGTCATCCCAGTCCATCCTGCGAAGCAACAGCATGTGCGAAGAGCAGTATTTCCGTGTTGTGTGCATTCGTAAATCAGATCCGATGCTCCGTTTTAAATAAGAGCGCATTCCAGTTTCACTGGAATAAAGTGAAAAAATATTAGGGGGAATTATGGAAAGGTTCACGATTGTCAGATATGACAAAGGGAGGATGAAAAATTACTACGCAGTTTAGGTAAAAGGCCTGAGGAAGATTTATCTTACTGTCTGGAGTGGCAGCTAGCTTGCGAGCAAGATAAGCTTGTTAGCCTGATACCAAAGTCTGTCTAAAGAGAAGTTGGTTCACTCTGCCGCCATCTTGGAAAATGGGGACTGACAAGACCATCTGTATCTAAGAATCGTTTTATATTTGAAGTCACTGGTAAATTACTGACAACACAGAATGGTTAATTTTGTCAAAGAGGACAATTTTGTGGTAGAAATATTTTTTTTCTCCTCTTAGACCAGCTTCTAGCCATCCAGTGGTTTCTACCACAGAGTCCCTAGTTACACCGATGCAGGCATGAAGTGTTGGCCAGGGGGTATTGCAATCACTCCTGTCCGTGGTTCTGTCTGTCTGTCTGTCTGTCTGTCTGCACCAGCCATAACTTCCACAGTTCTGATCCGATTTGGATGAAACTTGTTTTTTCCAGCAAATGTCTTAGTTACATCAAGATTGTGTATTAACTAAACAGTGCTGTGTTTAAAAGTGGGTCACTTGGCCAAATGAGGCGAGTTGCTTTCAACAAGGCATCATGTTTGCAAACGTTACTGCAAACGGTAAGGAGGGGTAGTGCTTGGCAAATGAAAATGACATCACAGCTACTGGAGTCCCATATGGCTGTCATGACAATTATTTTACTGTTTGTTCATGTTGTGCATTTTTTCCTCTCTCCCTTTCATTATTGTTTTAGCTTGCTAACTTTTATAACGGCCTCGCTGACATTACCAGCGCCATCCATCAATGACTGCAAATAAAGGACAAGACTTTATTTTGCATGAATTAGTTTACCGGGTGTGGGACAGACAAGGAATTCATCCAGTTGGAAAGTTGGATTTTGCCAGCAAGTCAGTCTGCTCACATAAATAAGACTGCACAAAGTTCATGTTTAAGAGATGTACAACAATTTTTCTGATGATGCTGTGGCCTACACAACTGAATGCAAACGACAATGAGAATATGAGAATAACAGTTGGATTAATCTGCTTGTGTGCAGTAGGACTAGTCCCCGTTATAGGCTATTATGTAGGCGAAAGCACACAGGCCTACTGGCACATTGTGTGACATCACAGCCTACATGAACATTTCCCTCCTGTCATTCATTTTTCCTGTGCACTGCCCTAACTCTCCAGACATGTGAAAGTCAAAGTCCAATATCCTATCCTCTACACTGCTGCATTTCAGGCATTCATTTTCATTTTGCTATACGGGGAAGAAAAAAGCAGACACCTGCAGTAGTGTCCTACCGATCCATTCCAAGCTCTGTGTGTTAAAAGAGTCGTGCATCCCCAGGATGCGACCAGACGCGCTTCTGGATGCGGGTGGCCGTTGCGCAAAACGGGGCAGCTGTAGGAAACACTGTGTATTCCTTTTCGTTTGTTAACTACATACAGTATTATTGTGAAGGACCTTGTTAAGCTGCCGTCCTGTTCTGGAGTAATGTAAAGTAAGGTCCTTTCTGCAGTTCTGTTTAATAGATAAATAAATATATGTAGTCATCATCGGCTGCTCTCTATCAAAAGACTGGGATCCCCCTTCGCAATGGAAGAGGCAGAGCATAAATCCACATCCCAGTAACGTTTGGCCCACATAAGCTGTTATGTTTTCTAAGGGGTGTGGTTGTTGTGTAAACTTGGTAACATTGTCACTGTAATGAAATTATATAAAATATGACCTCCAGATGAACGAAATCAAATGTTTGGTATCAAACTGAGCAAAATCAGATGTTTGGTTAAAAAAACGTTCAAGAGGTAACATTGAAAGTAAATGGTGTTTCCTGCAAACGCTAGCAGCAAACAATGTAGCTGAACGCAAAGTAGGGGCAGAAAGCACAGGTTCTTTTTTTAACCTTTCTTCACAAGTGAAATACAAATACATGTGCCGATTTAAGAGATCATTCAAGACTGTAGAAGTAGAATTGGATGTGGCCCATTATCAAGTGTGCCATCATTCACTGTATACTACTTTCTTATTTACTTACTACCTACTTATACTATTTACCCACATCTGTTGTATATACTTACTTAATTACTTATTTACTTATTCACTTGCCTACCTACTTATTTACCCACATCTGTTTGTATATATCTCCACATAGCTGTATATTGTATACCTGTATATTGCTAATGCACTTTACTTTACATTTGCACTCTGGTTGGATGCCAAACTTCTTTTCGTTGTACTGTACTTGTGCTGTATGATGACAATAAATTTGAATCTAATCTAATCTAATGGTTCGTCGACGTTCCAGTGGTTCCGTGAGTAAGCTGTGCACACAGCTGTCACACAGTGGTCCCAAAGTTGAGGTAAATTTTAATGAGATGTCTTGCTCCATGGCAGGAATGAAATAAAGCCCTATCCTACAGTAATAACAAATGTTCACATTAGGTGCATATAGCTGACGTTACCCAGATGGGCAGGCTTTGCCCACTTCACGCAGGTGTAGGCATCTCTCCGAGTGCCCTTATAGTTACCATAGCAACCACTCACTTCATTTTTCAGAATATGTTTATTTTGTAGTTTCGCTGTTGCTGCCATCTTTAGTGTTACGGATTTCCCCATTCAAAACCACAGTGATCCATCTCCTCATTACTAGACTCTGCTGATACCACTATGCTCACATTTTTAACATCCGAGTGCTTTCCTGCACTTCCTTGGCTTACGGAAGCCACGTCAACCAGGATCGTTCTGCCTCCTGAGCGAGGATAGTGACTGGCTTCCACTCACAAAGAAATGTGAGCATAAAGGTTGTCTGACATGTGATTGTACCCTGCATGTTTTAGGGCGAAGCTTTAGCAGAATAAGGCCGCGATTGGTGAAATTTTAATTGTTGATATCCAATTATCATAAACTCTACAATGGCAAAGTCACCTCTTATTGTGGATTTGCTAACAAAGATCAAAAGAACCACATAGAGCCGCCTTGTAAGCCACCCCTGCACCTCTTCCTCAGCCTAATGCTCAGGGTGCATTCTGATCACTGGTGCTCTGAATGGACAATCTAAGGGACAATCAAAGGGACAGTTTATCACAAATTGGAAGTCCTCTCTGTCCATCCTTTCGTGAAATTGGAAGCAGAAAATGTTAGTATTTGTTAGCATCATGCTAGTGGAAGTCAATGGGGGGCATGCAGCATGAATATTACTTGGCAACAGAATTTAGAATGCATGGTCACCCCCCCATTGACTTCTATTAGCATACTTACAAATATTTTCTGCTTCCAATGTGCATAACCAATGCAGAACACAGGATCAAGCACTTTTTTAATATCGAGTACAGTCCCGAACTCCCATTTTGTGACAAATGAGGTGAAAATATATGAGCTATCCCTTTAACCCTTTCAGGTGTGAGTTTTCTTTTATTTTTTCCTAAGAATCCTATCTTAAGAGTTCAGCCATTGTGACATCATCATTAGAATGTTATGTTCTCAAAATTCTAATTTAGAAGCTTTTCACTGAGAGATCAGTTGTTATGACGTCATGACCCATGAAAGTTATGACATCTCACCATGTTGCTGTCAATGCTATTCACATAAGTTACTTCTGTGAGCACTCAGCTCCACCTAATGGCCATTGACAGGTACAGCATCACTGGACTTAACAACATTTGAATAAAAGTACTGAAAGGATTCGTGCACTAGACATCTAATTGAGAATTAGACGATTAGACGATTTCCCTGTCTATTCAACTCTTAAGAACAGTGTTTTGTTTCCCCTAAACACCTACATTTCTTATCTACATCTAATCTGAAATGTATGTTGCCTATATTTTTTATATCGTCTCCTTGCACAAGGAATTAGAATCAAGTTCAAACAGTGAATTTCCCTTGCATTCGGGCTTCAGAATATTCTTAATTTTGGCCGTAACAGTTATTCTGTGATCTTAGAGAGATTCTTTAATCATCCTTCCCAGTGTAAAACCCAACCTGTTGATCACACCACTACCCAAGCTTCACCTAAAAGCCTGTTTTTAGGATAAAAAGGTTCCAGAAGTGTTGTGATTTGCAGAAAGATAGTAAGCCACCATGGCATCTTTACCGTCCAGCAGGCAGTCGAAGTGGAGACACTGCAGGTACTCCCTCTCTCTCATGAAGCCGTTCAGAGGAGTTGCCCAGCCCTCAGCGAGCACCTGCACCCACTGCATATCCACCTGGGGAAGGCGCACACACACAGTCCCATAGGTTACACGTTGTTAGGGCCGGGCCACACCGATCCGGCGTGGCCATATCAGCCTAATATGGCCGATACGAAGGAAATTCATATCACCATAATCATTAAATAATTTTTGCAATATTGATATGTCACGGTATCTGTGCAAGTGTGCAAAATCACAAGATACATAATCCAATGGCTTTTCATCGCATTGAACTGCATGATAATGTAAAGTGTGACATCAAACCAAAATTCTTATCTGTCATTTTCAAATAACATCCCCTCAAATATTGATTATTTCATTTTGAGAGAAATTTTAGTTGACATGTGGTTGTTATCATTCATTTAGATGATGTCACAATATCATAATTTCATCATGATATGATCCCAATACGATACAATAAACAATAATATAGATTTATCGCTCAACCCTAGTGGGAACATTGTATATGTTAAAACTTTACCTAGCCTACATCTGTTCCACCGGTCTTCAGGGAAATATAGATGTGACGAAATTGAAAACTAATGTTAAAAACTGATGCTAACAAAGTCTCCTTTCCTCCAAAATGAAACATACAGCAGAGTGAATTTCGGACAGTGGTCAAGTGCTTTCCAACATTTAACTTATATAAAATGAAAACTTCTAAATAAAGGCAGCGAAGTTACCTCTCTTAGTGGATCATTTAAATAAATAACTTCAACAACAACTTCTTTTGATGGCTTTGGAAATGAATTGACTAATTTTTCAGGGTTCTGTTTTTGATGGTTTTGATGTCGCCCATAATCCTCCTAACTCAAAGGTTTCTTGTAAAACGGAAAAAGTTACAGCTGTATCCATCGTCTCGATGGTTACACTGAGCTGCACAACAGTGGACCATGTTGGCTAAACCCGACATAGCTTTGTGGCTTAGCCAACGTAAAGTATCCAGCCAGTTGGACCATTAAAATGTATCAAAGCCATCAATACAGCAACATGCAAGCGATCCTGTGATGACAGGTGTCTCCAAAGGTTGGTTGCATTTCATCAAATGCACTTCCTTTATGTGTTTACCATCAGCCAGGACACTGAGAGGCCATGACTGACTGGACTCATCTCTGGCCTGCTTGCTGTCATGCAGATCATTGTTATGGCATCGACTCGCATGATTTGCCATGTTACTTGTATTGCTTGTATATCTGTTATGTTCTGATTTCTGTTTTATAGGTTTTGCACATAGCAACAGTTTTTTTAATTTTCTTTATCCAATGTGCCATTCTTCCTCCTAAAACAGAAGTGACCCCAGACCACAGACTGCAATTCCATTGTTGTTGACAGACTTGAGCTGGCCATATCGAAATGAGATGGTTTAAAGATGAATTGAAGGTGAATGAAAAAATGCACACAGCAATTCTAAAGTGCAATATTAATCTATGCTTAGCGATTACAACTTCATACATTGAAACAGTTGGATTTTCACATTGAAACTGATGCATTGTGATCCATCAATCATCATTTTTTTTTACATCCCTAGTGCAGATGTTTTGTTGAATTGTCCTTGCATGGAGCTGCATGCCATATTATGTATATTTTATAAACCGCTGCTGCTGCTGCTGCTGCTGCTACAACTACTGCTACTTGCTGGCAGTTCATTAGTAACCACTTTCGAAAGAAAATGCCTAATTTCTATGCAGTGGTAGAGTGGGTAAAACATTAGAAAAGCATGATATCACTGTTCCACTGTGACTTGTTTACAAGATCCAGTAATAAGGCACCGCATTATTAAATTTTTGTTGATATATTTCTCATATATCAACAGATAGCGACCATTTTTTTGGCAAATAGCAACCGTTGTTTATTCCAACATGGAGGACAAATGGGCATTCTAAACGTTCAGTGAAAGGCCTCTGTTACAAGTACCTTTCCAATCTGTATGGCTGGTAAAGTCTCTGCATCAGCCTTGGCCAGGTCCAGCTTGTTCTCCTGAACATACAGCTCTTTCACCTCATAGGAAGCGTCTACAGGGACAATGTCCTGAAGAGACAACAGAATATTTGTTAGGGATGTAACGATCTCAGTACAGAATCGAAAACAAATTTACCTTCAATACAGTGTATCGAAAATGTAAAACTGTATTGACGATTCTCCTCTTGTTCTCTTCCCTAGGTCTCTCCTTTTTCTCTCAGTTCAACTGGTGGTATGGATACTGCTGTTAGCATAATGTTTAAGGCTCATTTTCAGTGTTTATGGAGAGTTTTCTCAAACATTTCTCACCCACCGCTATTTTGCAATAGTTATATATAAAAAGTTATAAAACATTTAATCTGGACCAAAATTCAAATAAAATCAAAAAATGTGTGTATCATTACACCCCTTAAAGCTATACACAACACAACTTAACGGTTCTAAACTGAGTGAGCTCAGATGGTAACACTCAAATGTAAGGAAAATCAGAAAGAAAGAAAATCAGAAAAATGTTAATCGCATTAAATTCATTAAAATGTAATTATACATTTCCTCCCAGCAAAATGAACGTGATTTGTTCCTTGGCCAGATGCCCTTTGTTTACTGCTATCACCATAATAGCAGCGAATACAATGACATGACATCTGTATCCCCTCACCCCCAGCCCAATATGGACAGAAATTCCATTAACATAGCGTTAAAGTATGCCCTGACAAAAGAAAAAGGTATTACTGTGTGTAAAAGAGACATAAATTCAGACAGTCTGGTAATGGGGATACAAATTTCCATACAAGTATGCCACTCCACTTCCCTCTAGTGGTTGAAAGAAGAATGACAGTTAAATCGCAAGCATGACCTTTCAACTTCAAGCCTCAAACTATGTCTCTAAACCTTGAACACTCTCTTTCAAACTGAAAAAGCCATCCGAGAATGCAGTAGTCCGTATTAACCATCTCATAACAGGTCCTGATCTCAATTCATAGTATTTCTCATGACGTGTTTTACCATATAATATGGCGCAATGACAGCTCATTGGCCACGGTCGTAATTTAATGACAATCACATGTTATTTGATTACAATCACCTGTTCTTTGCGACCAAGATGTCTGCAATCTAATACTATGTACAGTGGATTAATTTTTTTCTCTCACCCTCTCCTGAAGCAGGTCAACAAGCTGCTGTATGCACTCGTTCACGCTACAGGAGTCAGTCTTCAGGACCAGCTCTGGAGCCTCAGGCTTCTCATACTCAGAGTCAATCCCAGTGAATCCTGACGAAAAAAAGGATGGAGAGTTCAGTATATGAAATGATAAGCAAATGAGCGCAACAACTCGACAGACAGAAGGAAGGGTTTCCTCCAGTGCTTCAGAGCACCTTAGCAAAATAACATCTCCACCATAACTGGAATGTATTATATATTATATAATGTATTATGTATTATATATCCATTATTCAGGGGTTTATGTTCATTGAGACCACCTTTTGTTTGACAGCCTAACTCACAGGATGTTGACCATGTGCATAAGCCTCCCATTGGCTGACTATTTCAGCCTGAATTCTCCTCCCCTTCTGCTTGCATTTTTTTTTTTTTTTTACTGATCTAGCTAGCAAGCTAAACTCTCACGGAGGAAAGTTTGCTCAAACATTTCTCACCCACCGCTATTTTGCAAGGTGCATTTTGGGCTTAGCACCATTGTAGACAAGTGTGATTGGTTTGAGAAATGCAAACAAATGATAATGGGTTTGGCAGTGCAAGACTATTTATTAGATAAATTAATCTTTTATTGCTCGATTGTGCAGCCAATCTCTGACTGACAAATCGACATTAGGTGCCCATCCACATCAAACCACGGCCCACAACCTCTGCTCCATAAGCCACTAACATCTTGACAAACTAATTTCCTGCACAAACTTTTTATCCATGAATTAATAAATCAGTGGGATAGGTAATGTTAAGGGGATGGCCGTTACTCAGAAATATTGATAGAGATTTAGGTTAGCAGTAAGACAATTAGCTCACCAGTCTTATTCAGTCTTACTGCTTGGTGTGCACTGAGTATGCCTTAAAGGCAGGCTTATCATGTGTGCCCAGAGGATAGGCCCAGGACTTAATTACCTCTCATTTGAATTTCTACTATCTGACATATGGTCCCCCCAACAGATAACATCTTGGCCACCTCAAGTCTGAGGCAAGCTTAAAGAAAGGCCACACAGCCTTGTGGGACTATGACAAAACTCAGGAAGTTGGGTCTAGGTCTCGATCTGTCTCAAAAGAAGCACTTACACCACCACGCAGTGTGATAAAAAATAAAAGAGAGATGGAGAGAGAGATAAGAAACACTTCCCCTAACAGACACAGTGAACCAAGTAACATGTATCTTTAGGGCATTTCTTACAGTGGAGAGTGACAGTAAAGCTGAACTTAGTCATGAGCTGAACTTAAAATAAAACATGTGCTTTAGTCTGCTGAGCCACTGAGCACCCCATAACAGTGCTTTTGGCCTTCAGGATTTTCCCTACCCATTACATTCTTAAGACAGCCTACCTAAGTGTTTTTTTTCCTTTCTAATTCTAACAACGTATAGAGAAATGGGAAATGTACTATATAACATTTGAGTGCCCTGTCCTTGCTGCTTTCTGAATGGGCGAAAGGTGCTTCTCGTTTGTTCAAATTCAAGAAGCCGGAGAGATGCTTCCATTCTCTATTCTGGTGCAAAAACAGCCACACTGCAGATGTTATACCATTTAAGCAGTGATCTTCTGAAAATCATATTTACTGTGCTCACCGTAGCCTTTTTTTCCCTCTCAACCATGCTTTGTGTTTAGCGGAAATAAATTTAGAATGTACATACATTTGGATTCAATCTGTTATCGGGGCTCTATAGCCTTCAAGCTCTGTCTGCTTCCTGGAATGAGCAAGAGTCTGTCACAGGACCTTGCATCTCAATCCCTTTTGAGTGCTAAGCAGAGAGGCATCGGACACAGTCTTTAAAGTTGTAGGTACAGTTGTAAGTACTTTAAAGTTGTATGTATCAACCATGTTATCAACCATTATAACCATGTTATAATGTAGACATTATAAACACAAAGTAGCAAATAAATGCAGTGTTTAGCAAAGTCTGTGCACAGATTTTCTTCATCATTCAAGTCTGAAGAGTTGTCAAACTTTTTCTTCCCTCAGGAGACCCACATTTTCAGAATAAATATTCTTGTGACCAAAAACTGATTTGGCCATCATTCACCCTAACCACTGCTGTACCTTCTGTTTAAACACGATAACTGGAATAGTTTTTATTCAAATCTTTACAGATTCGCTGTGTACATTCATGACCCTTAGAGGAAGAACAATATTGATTTTGGTGACCCCATGACCTTTCCTCTAGTATCACCATTAGCAAAACTTTCAATTTTTTTCATCTCATGACCCATTACTTGTGCAGTCACTGGAGAACATATTTACCTTAAGGACATATGTAATCCACCTTATTGGATTTTCCCCCATTTTTCTTTTTTGCACATCACTTTTTCCCCTACTGCCCCTCGGCTGTTCATCTGATTAGCAAAAACTTGCTGTGTGGCATCTAGAGACAAACATCTTCAAATATATCATTTAGATAGTTGATAGGCCTATCTATCAACCGCCAGATCCAACAGAATTTTGGAAAAACGCATGGTAAACAGGAAATAAATACGTTACTTGCGAACTCTTTGTCCGATTTGCACCAAACTTGACAAATATGGTCAAAAGGTGTCATTGATGATTCAGGGCGTTTTGGGGATATACCGACCACCAGCCACCGACAGTGTAAGTCTAGTTGTGTAGGCTATGTTTTTAGATGCTACACTACTAGCCTAGAGTGTTGTACTGAACTTATTACATCGTCTATTATTGTTGTTGACCTGAGAGGGCTTTGGATTCATATGATACATCAAGAGAATAATTTGGGGACCCATTTGAACCTTTCCAAGACCCAGTGTGGGTCCCAAGTTACACGTACACAGAAAACACTGCTGTACATAAACTGTATATTAAAGAATACTACACCTCTAATCTCCCCCGCTCTGGCTCTCTTATAGAGGCCCTTGGCATCTCTCTGCTCACATACGTCCAGTGGTGCATCTACGAACACCTCGAAGAAGGGCAAGCCAGCTGCCTCGTGGATCTTCCTGGCGTTGACGCGATCCTATGAGACAGGAATCAATAAAGGGCAGAAACACATACGATTATAATACTGACACATATGACTTTTACCTTCTTCTTTTTTTTTGGTAAATATATTTTATTGATTTTCAACGTTTTTATCTCACAAGAATAAAACATACAGAACATACTAATTTGACCTCCATTCACCCTCTCACTCCCCACATACAAATGAGTACTATCGATCAAATATGTTGACAAACTGAATTGCCCATTCCCACCCTCCACCACCCCTCACCCGAACACAGGGTTACAGAATTTGTTATGGGAAAGGAGGGAGGGAAAAATATAATAAAATAAATAAGTAAATGTATTAATTACTCAAACAAATGAAAGAGGAAAAAACAGTCATGGGTTCCAACCAACTCTTTATCAAGGGGTATCTGTAGAGAGCCATAAAAATCCAAAAAGGGCCTGCATATTTTAACAATTTGTTTGAGAGGACCCTTTGAGTGTATATTACAGTTTTTTTTATAGCTTTAAGAAATGCATAACATCTTCGACTCAATGAGAAAAGGATGGAGGAGCATGTCGTTTCCATCTTAAAAGGATAGAACATCTCGCAAGGAGAGTAGTGGAAGCTATGACCACATAGGCTTTATTTGGCAAGAGGATGCAGGAGTCCTCTGATGTGAGACCAAAAAGGACACAGACTGGGTCAGGGTCAAACTGAATTTCAAACATCTCACTAAAAGCTTTAAAAAATGCTTATCCGGGAGGTGGAGAGACTCGGACACAACGAAAACATGTGCATCAAGTTTGCTGGCTGACCTCTACATCGAGGGCGTGACGGATCAATATTCGGATAAATCTTTGCCAGTCTAGCATGAGTAAAGAGAACTCTGTGTACCACTTTCATCTGTATTTAGTGGACATAGATGATGTATGTATCAAGTCCCATTGGTCATCTGCTAAGACTACTCCGAGATCAGAGTCCCAGGCCATTTTTTGAATGTTCACTGGAGTGTGGACTGATTTTGTCAATGAGATCATAAATCAAGGATGTTATTCCCCTATGGTCTGAATTCAATTCAAGGACATGGCTGACAAGTGATTTTATGGGTTTATCTGGAAATGAATTAAGTTGATCTTGATCTGTAAGTAACAGAAAAAGAAATGTCTCTTACGCAAATTGTAGGTTTGGGATTATTGAGAGAAAGATGCAAACATGTCTTCTATGTATGAATCGTAGATTGATCACATTCCTTATTAAACCATATAGTAAATGCAGGGTCTGCACGGGAGGGAATAAACATGTGATTCGAGTTAATGGGGGAGAGGATAGAAGTTCCTTGGAAGGAAATTTTTTTTCTAAAAAGCCCATATTTTTATTGAGTGACAAAAAATTATGTTTGAACACAAATCGCTGCTAGGAAAGGGCAAAGCTGCACAGACCTCTGAACCAAAGTGGTACTGATGTGATGAAAACGAGTCCGCTTTTTCAACAGTCGGTTTGTCTTCAAACCAGAGAAGTAACTTCTGAATGTCGCATGCCCAATAATAAAAAAAAAAAAAAGGAAATTAGGCAAAGCCAGATCTCCAGAGCACTTTGGTCTTTGGAGATGGGTCTTGCTAATCCAACTAAATGTTTTCCCCCATATGAAAGAGATAATACTTTTATTGAGTGCTTCAAAAAAATACTTTTTAATTAGGATGGGGATGTTTTGGAAGAGATGTAAAGACTTTGGTAATACTATCATTTTAATTAGGTTAACCCACCCGCTAATGATAGTGGTAGAGAGGCCCAACGGGTCATATCCTGTTTACACTTATTAAGAAGTGTAATGAAGTTCTTTGTAAAAATAGCTGGGAAGGAGCGTGTGACCTCAATTCCTAGGTATTTAAAACTATCTCTGACCCTTTTAAAAGGGAAAAGGTTAGAGGCGAGCGCATCTGCTTTGGAATTTAAAGGAAAAAGTTTCCTTTTTTGTAAATTTTACTTACACCCTGAGAATTTTCCAAATTGATTTTAAGATATCTAAAATGCAAGGGAGCAACTAGGCTGGATCAGGGACTTATAGAAGCAGATCATCTGTGTAAAGAGAAACTTAACATTCTAGCCCACCCGGATGAATGCTTTTAAAGTCCTTGCAGCATTGCAGTGATATTGCTAAGGGCTAAGTAACCAGACTGAATATTATTAGCGATTATGGCTGCAAGGGGAGAAGAATAAAGCAATTTGATCCAGACAACAATTTTGCCTTTAAAACCAAAATTTTAAAGAATGAAGAATAAATATTTCCACTCTGCCTGATCAAAGGTCTTCTCAGCATCAAGTGAGATCACTACCTCAGGGCACTTTCACCAGGCCAAGTGGACGACACTGAACAATTTTCTTAGATTCGAGTAAGAATGTCGGCCTTCAATAAATCCCATTTGATCAGGTGAAATAATGTCTGCCATCACACTCTCCAGGTGCCTAGCCAAGACCTTGGACAATACCTTAAAATCTACATTTAACAAAGAGATATGATGTATGATGTTATGATGTACATAACAATGGGTCTTTATCTTTCATTATATATCTGTCAAAAGAGAGATAGGGGCCTGTCTCAAAGTCATAGGAAGAATACCTGAGGAAAGTATGGTTTCATTAGCACAAATCAAGAACACACATGAAGCTCCTGAATTAATTAATTAATTAATTAATGAGTGAGTGAATGAATGAATGGATGAATGAAAGAATGGCAGTATTTTCTAGAGGGCTTTTTTAGTACTACGACACAAAGCACTTCAGGATGGAATGACTGCATCCATTTTTGAGTATGGGTGGCCCCAGCGGGATCAAACCCCTAACCCTGACATTATTAGTGCCATGCTCAGAGGGTCAAGCACTCTACCCATTGAGCTACACAGGACCACGATTCAATATTACATCATGGATTCAATCTCCTACACATCTCTCTGCAGATATAGCTCTGGCCTAAATGGATCTGCCCTTGCATCATTCTGTAATGTATGTTCACTACCTCAGGTTCTTCATAATCTCCTCCATCACCCACATCGCTATGATCATCATCATCATCATCATTGTTGTCGTTATCATCATCGTTATAAATCCATAATTCCGAAATAGTTTAAACATCCCTCCCTTCATTCACTACACCTGCAACCGGCACAGCACATCTCGCCCCCACGCTCAACCCTCTGTGTCCCACATGGTTGCAACAGGAAACAAACGTTAGCTAATGCTGACAGTGCCCAAAGTTTAATGCGATTTTGCTGTCACAAACTAATTTCCAATGCCGGAGGAAATTCATCATGAGTTTAGCTTGGGGGGGGCACTTGTTGGCATCAGCACTTGTTTCGTGTGAGATGACCATCTACTGAATCTGAGCTGTCATGAGGGAATCGTTTTCTTGTCTTGGATATTCCTACAAAATCAAACACGTTTGATATTATCAGCAGTCTTTAGGCCTGGCTTGTGCTGGAGTCATATAGCCTAATGTGTGACACTGCATGGCTCTCTGACTTTGCAAAAGATAATGTAGCAATGTGTGCCTCACATCGCTTGTTACTTATCTTAAAGGTAACTTTGTTTTGTAGATTATATGCTTTTTTCATTAAATCTGGGAGCATGTAATTAATCCCACGTTTTCTTTTATCTTAAAAGTAACAAATTACTTTACATATTACTCCCTGGGGAAAGTAATTAGTTACACTACTTGTCATACCTAAAACCATCTGCAATGCGTTCTCACTGAATGGGCCAGGGAGTGGAGGTTTGTTGCATCAGGCTTTGCATGCGCGTTGGGTAAGAGAGTGGACACTTGGCACTCAGCTGCGTCCTTGCTGTGTTTCTCCTCTCCTCCACTCGCAGCCAGCACTTTAAATTTCAGCACAACCAGGAAGGGATGAAAACAAGCGGTAAACTAGGGGAATGTTTTGAAAGGCAATTTATGCCAATAAAGGGGGAATAACATCTCCTCTCAGCCTGTGAGCGCAGTTCAAATTTCAGCATGATTACAGCAAAAATAGGAGATAGACAAGGGGAGGAAAACGAGCAGTAAGCTGGGGGAGTTTTTCTGCAGGTTTATTAGCCTATGCCAATAAAGAGAGTATTTGCTCGTTTTGATTACCGCCCTGAATTGCGATTGGTTACAGACATGTATTGCTATCGCACACAATTATCCCCAAAGATAATTAACCGAGATGTTATGGAGATCAGAGAAAAATTGCACTGCCGGGACAAAATGGAACTGCTCCAAAAAAATCTTTAAAAAGTCCCATTTCAGTCAGACAAGTCTTGCATTGATAGCTGAAATGTTATTGAAAATTAATGTAAAACACCCTTTTTTTCATGTCTAGAATGTAAAACCAGTTCAGTTTCTTTTTGCATCGAGGCTCTGCTTCATATGACTTCCAGATCAGCTTAATTAAAATCTAGCCATTTCGAACAAGCCAGAGGTTAATCACAATACTCCCCAGAAGAAGGAGAGCAGCAGCAAA
>OMKL01012132.1:2248-22133 GCA_900302295.1 Parasudis fraserbrunneri
AATAAATATTCTGTTCCATCCGGTTCAGGTGGCCGTAACGTGACCATCTCGCTGCAGTCCAGGACGGGCCACACCCACATGCCGTCGGTGGTGGGCCTGCTGGTCTTCACCCAGTTCTGGTTCTGGTTCCCGCTCTCCCACTTCCTGTCGCTGTCCTTCACGCCCACCGCCATCATCGGCCTCAACAAGGACCTGAAGGTACGCGAGCCACTAGACCACATGCGTAGACTGTCTGTTTGGTGGAAGGTGTGTGTGTGTGTGTGTGTGTGTGTGTGTGTGTGTGTGTGTCCCTTTTTCTGCTTCCTAAAGAGGCTATCCTGACAGCCCCTCGTTGGCCTTCCTCTGGCACCCTCCCACACGTACGCTGATGCCCCGGGGATCAGCATGACACGTTGGGGACTTAGAGAGACATTTAAGGAAGGAAATACCTCTCCCCTGCTCCCCCTAATCAAAAGCACCTGACACCAGGGAAGGGATATGTACAGAGACACACACACACTCAGAAATGCTTTTGTTGTACTATGCTGGTGTATCGCTAGCCGTGTCCTGATCCAGCCCCAGCCTTGAGAAACCCCAAATATACCAGGGATGAACTGAGAGGGGGCGGCGATGGTGGGGGCTCCTGTTTAGAAAGGAGAACAGTGGGACAGTAGTGCTTAATGAAGGAATCCCACTGTATCCTCCCCGAGCCGGGCTGCAACAGCAGCAGTAACCAGCTGCATTGTCCTCTTTAGGCTCTTAAGGCCTCTACAGATGACCACCGGCAAAATCTCTGCACTGGCCGAGCCATTATTTTCCTATGGGGAGAGTGGTGGCGCCCGACTAGGCGGCAGCACTACCCTTGGCGTGGCGCAGTGCTCGAAAATTCTAAATTATTCAAATTATTTCAACTTTGACCTTGGTTGCCGATGACCTTTCGAAGCTCTACCAATGAGAGTACAGCGTTATGTGATGGCAGCAAAATCATCTCTTCATTTTGGAGTGTGACACCACATAAAAGCTGACCATGATCTTTGCAGGAATGTTGTTTTTGTTTGTACTCTAAAACTAAAAATGACGATCTACTAGATACCTGCGCCAAACCTCGCGGTGAGCTAAGAGCAAATTATCATCTGAGGGCAGCTTTACCGGGCATAAAATGTTGTTGTTGTTTGGTTTTTTTGGGCCACTTGTCCTTTTATCGTTTATTCTAGGTTTATTTCCAGGTAATATTTCTGTGAAAGTGAAGTCACCACCACTAACGCAGCCAGAGAGCCACTCAAACGCCTCACTACTCCCCCTGTCTCCCCTCTGTGTTGCGGTGGAATGTGGTGAATTACGAGGCGCCACAAAAACGGAAAGCCTCTCCAGTCACTTTGTGCTACAGTGCCACTTTGTTGGTTGAGTCATTTAGTTTCTCAGCACAGCGATGTGATTTATTGGCCAGCACCAAACGGAGACCGCGCTGCGTTGGTGTTCTTATCTTGAACAGTAAGGGACGCGTACAGCCTGGCTACATTGACCCCTCACAAAACGGAGAGAAAACAGACGGAAGGCATTGCCATCTGTTGGTTTGTTTTTAAAATCGGAACCTAACGTAAAGGTGGGGCAGGCAACTTCAGAGAAATGAGCAAGAGTGAGCTTACATGTCTAGCAAGCAAGCAAGCATGTCTGCATCACTTTTTCAAGCCCAGCGCCATGTGTTATACACACACAACAAAGGTTTTCCACAGACCCCCAGAGGCACCAGCAGCTTTAAGCTGTATTTTTCCAAAAATAATAAAAAAAAATAGACCAGGCCTGAATCTTAACACCCAATCAGATCTTCTCCTCTTCGAATAGCGGACAGGCTGTGGAAGACTGCCTGCGGATCAGCGGCAGGGAAATATCTTTTATTATTTTCTGAAAAATCCGACTTAAAGCGGTGGGTGCCTCTGGGAGTCTGTGGAAAACCATTATAGCGCGAGCACAGCACACGGCTCCGGGCTCGAAAAGCTCTATAAAGCTCGCTCTGTTTCTACAAGACATGTGAACTCACTCTTGCTCATTTCTCTGAAATGGCCTACCCCACCTTTTAAATCGTGCATTTGCATCAACAACTGCTTTGCTAACAGATGGCGACGTGTCCGTCAGCTCCAAAAGATCATCTTCTCTCTTCTCAAAACGGACGCGAATCTGGTGGAGACAGACTCATCATCAGCCCTGTCCAACAAACAGATACTCCTCATTGAAAAATAATCCAAAGCAGACGTAGACTGACAGACACAATGGATCAATGCAGCCAGGTCCACTCAAAACTACACACTATAGCTCCTATACAACAGATGCCCGATATCGAATTACATTTCAATTTGCTTTGTTATTTAGTCTTAAACTTCCATACGGCACTGTCCAAATTGAATTCAACAGAGACCCTTAGCTGACAATGAATCAAATGTCCACACTTGGCTCACTCAAAGCTTTTCTGAAAGGACATTTAGGGTATTAACATGCCATGTCCTCTTATTTATTTATTTTTGGTGATGCATGTAACATCATACCGTTGACAATAATCCAGATTAGCTCTTAATCCCATTAGGAGGAACCCGAATAAGATAGCTGGGATACCATCATTAGCTAGGACACTGCATGTACACCTTAGTAAGTTTACTTGTGATTTTTGCAGTCTGCTTTGGCTCAGTTACCACAGTAATATTTAGAGTATTATGTTTCAAGCTGTTAACCAAGCAGCTAGTATAAGTCCGTCGGTCTGCCATCCATCCCAAAATTGTATGAAAATGTTGTTTGCCACAGCATAGTACGTGATAGACATTTGCCCCAATTACAAATATTGGTGTACCAATGTATCACAACAAATATCACACCAGTCGGCCTGATGGAAAGACACTTGTACACCTTACGTCCGACTGACACGAGAGTACACATTTCCGGCCATCCTTGGTCTACAACTTTGCCACTAGGTAACTGCATAAAGACGATGGCTACAGCGCTCGGGGGTTGACGCGCATATCGAAGCAGCAGCTGAGGGGACGAACGGGGATTTCCTGAAACCCGATCGGTCGCAGCTTTTCACAAATGACGTGCTTGAATATTCATGAGCGGGATATGAAAATGCATATAAACAGCTTATCCCGAAAAAGACCGGGATATTCATTAATTACCATCCAAAATGCTGTGTGCATGTAAACGCAGTATATTCAGACTCCGTCTCTCCTGTGAGAGGGCAGCAAGGTCAGACCTCTCAGTCACCGAGGCAGTTGTAAACATGGCTAGTGGGAAGGGATGCTCGATATGTCGGCGACTCTGTCAGTATCTGCCGATATTGGTGATTTTTTTTATTTTTTGTTTATTAGCATTATGAGCAGATGTGAACGACCAATGGTTATTTCTCTGTCTAGCTGTGCAGGTTTTTTTGTTTTTAAAGGGTTAGGGTTAGCCAACATCAGTCACCTTGAATGACTATAAATTGGGTAATCCGATCTGTGCTCGTATCAGCCAGTCCACGTAATGAAGTATTCCGTGCTTGTGTCAGGTGCACCTCTGACATCAGTATTGTTTCAGCACACCCTCCCTCTGTCTCCCTGTCCAGATGCCCAAGGTGCAGTATCGCTCCAACTGTAAGCCCTCTACCTTTGCCTACCCACCAGCGCTGGAGGTTCCCAAGGAGAAGGAGAAGGAGAAGGTGAGAGACAAGGCAACTGACGCCGCAACGACGGCAGCCAGCCAAAAAGAGCCCCACTCCATTTTATTTTAGTGATCTATGAGAGGAGGTGGTCTCACTTTAAATCAATTTGTGAACATTTTTGAATGCCCTCTCCGAAGTTCTCATCGCTGGTGTTTGTTGTCTCAGCATCCCAGTCTATTTTCTCAGTTGTATTTAATTTCCCCAATCTTGTATACACTTCCAGTACGTAATAATAAAAATGATTATGCGGTGGGTATTTTGTGGTCGACCAGTTCCGTACATTTTAACGGATGTTTTTAGCATAGCCTTGAGTGTCTGAAGTATTGTTTTACATGATGGAAACCTTCAACGCTCTCTTCTCTTCTTGCTCCTTTCTCCCTCTATGTGCCAGGTATCCACCGCCGTTCTCTCCATTACAGCCAAGGCCAAGAAGAAGGAGAGGGAAAAGAAAGAAAAAGAGGAAGAGAAGATGGAAGTGGTGAGTGGTGGCGCCGAACGCCGGAACACACCCCGTCCTCCCTCCGAACACATCCAGTCCGTTTTTCATCCTCTCCTTTTGTTTTTGTTGTTATTGATTTGACATCACTGAAAGTGTTTTGGTTTTCGTGGTTGCGTCTTTGTGTCGTGCAGCTTTCTGAAAGGGATGTCCTCGCCAGCCTCTCCCAAAAAACAAACAAGAGTCTGTCTATAGTGAGAATCTTCCATAGAGGAACGGGTGCATGTAACGAGTTGTGAAGTGCTAATGGTTCACAGACTCCAGCAACATTTCTGAGTGGCCTCAAGGCTAGATCCAGACTTGAGGCTTTGCATAGCTTTAAAGGGAGAGCTCACTCCAGTTTCACAAGACACCGTTCGCCTTTCCTCTTACCTTGGGTGCAGTGTCTCGGTCCTTGCACCTTTTTATAAATTACGATTGATAGTATTGATAAAAAGAGTGAACTAGCCCTTTTAAAGCAGCAGCTCTCTTACTGGGCGTTCACACTACGAGATACAACAGGAAAGCATACATTTTCAGTGGAGGTCGGCAACATGAAGACACACACATCGCTCCATAACGGGCGTGCGAGGCTACATCCTGGCATGACGGATGAACGCAGCATCAAATTGAAGTTGAGCTGAGGCTCTCAAGGAGCGTCAACAAACCATCACAACAGAGAAAAAATAGTTTCTGCTGAAAGTGTTCCATGCAAAAACAGGAGAAATGGCCAGATACCTGTACTTTCCAACAGGAACTAAAAACATAGAACATTGGAGCTCCAGGCATTTGACTGCAAAAGATCTAAACAATCTGGTTAGAAGTATGTTTGATGGTAAACATAGTTCATACTGTGGCGATTATTTTATGGTTAACAATTTCGTGACAACATTGTAACGATGTACGTCCACAGGTGCCCAAGCAACACTGAAAGGGCTATTCTGTGTCAGTGTAGCTGGCCACGCTTGGCCATTTCAGAGCTTTGCAGTAGGTCATTGGTTCTCAGCCCTTTTCAGGTCAAGGACCCTCAAATCGATACACATGAAGCAGGGGAGTATGTCTCTGGGACCCCCATCTGAGCAGATTTTTGTAGTTTGATATGATTAAGTCCAGAGTGTCATAACTGTCTATACTGTAGTTGAGGACATACCAGTGGATAAAGTCAAACTTATGATCAGAATAGTCACTGATATATTCTCTCATTGGGCTTACTTTTGCTGAATGAAATAGTGAAATGGTTATGTTACACAGAACCATCTGGGAAGTCGTCCTTTGAAACTGTTTGGAATAGGGGAGGCAATAAAATAAATGGAGAGTATCTTTGCTCGTCGCCACCATTAGTTCCTCAAAGGATGCAGATTGGTCCGAACCACTGTGGTTCAGGCACAAGCGCATAACTCTGGGGAGTGGGGACCCCCTGGAACACACTCAAGGACCCCTGGCTGTCCCCAGACCCCACTTTGAGAATCAATGTAGTAGGTAGTCTGAACACGCCATTACTTTCCCCTGGTGGGGTTTCACAGGCCTCTTTGCCTGATGTGAACAACTCAACCCTGAAGTTCACAGCTGGACCGAACACCCATACATGCGCACGCCCCCACACAGTCCTCCGACAGCCCCTGTCAGCCGAGGGCCAGCGTAGCTTTCAGTGGGATGTTGCTGGGGCATTAGCAGCATGTTTGATCAGCTCCACCATGCTAGATTTCACCCCCCCCAATGCTGAGAGACGGGGCCCAGAGGTCTCCAGACAGCTCTGATCTCTCGCCTCTGATTTATTTGGCTCGAGTCAGAGGTCACAGATGAAGGAGCCAGGGAGTTCAGACTGGGTTTAAGCGAAAAGCATTGATTTGCTTTGACACTATTGTGTTATTGGTAGGGGTGGAGGTTGGGTATCAGTACAATATAGCAATGTGACAGTTTTCCTCATGATATTGTATTATGACAACCAGAACTGTGATATTTTTCACAATACTATTTCAAGGCTTTTGATGTTGTCATTCTTCAGAGTGAAAAGATGGTTGACTGCTTGAAAGTCTGAAATGTTCACATTTCGTTAACTCGTTTTACTCATAAGCACAGCCTAATTGATTTTTAAATGTTACTTCCATAAGGATACTATCGCTTGCTCTGTAGCTTTATTTCTTTTTTCTTTTTTTTTTTTTCCTTTGGTCAAATGTATGTTATCGTTTCATGACCCAAGAATCAAGCAGACGGCATGAGCAGACCAGACCAGAGTTGTTAGAAAGCCATATTGCAACGTTATGCTTGTCCTGCCGTCAGCCAGGCGTCCCGTTAGCTCGCATGGCGTGACACCGGTGGCTCCACACACACAGTGGTCGGTTCAGGGGTTTGGGAGAGGGGACAGGCCTCGGAGGACATGAGGATGACAGAGCGGATGACCTGCCCTGACAGTAAAAGCTTGTTTGAAGAAGATGATGTAGTCGGCTGTGTCTCTTTACAGCTGGCCTCGTCCAGAGCTTCTGTCCCTGATGTTTATTGACCCATCCACCATTCTCTGACATCCACCGCTTGTGGTTGTGATCTCTGAAAAGTTTGTGCGGGGCGTTTGTCTTTTGCGAAGTCCTTTCCTAAAACAACCCAACAAATCACTCGCCACCAAGGGCGCCAGAACAGAGGTGGATCGCAAATGGGACGGAACAAACAAATGTTTAGAACTCCAACTTACTTTTTTCTTCTGTGTAAAACTAGTCATTGCCATATATACAACTGAGCCACATTTTTTCCACATAAAGCGAAAGTCCTCATCGTCTCTCCCATTTGTTTTGTTAGGAGGTCCAGGAGGCTGAGAAGGAGAAGAAGGATGAGGAGAAGGAGAAGGAAAAGGAGAAAAAGAAGGAGCCCGAGCCCAGCTTCCAGCTGCTGGAGAACCCGGCCAGGGTGATGCCTGCACAGCTCAAAGTCCTCAACATGCCCGAGACCTGTCGCTACCAGCCCTTCAAACCGGTACGGATACTGTACCTCCGTGTGTGTATAGGTCTGTGCATGTGGCAGGGATGGGAAGGATTAACCACTGGGCGACGGGCTAGTCGACAATAGTGATACTAGTTGGCTCATCTGAATTGCATTGTTCCAGAGCTGCCAGAGGAAAGCACTATATTCCTGTGTGGCTCATTCATATAATGATAAAGCAATTCAAATAATTTATATAGAGTTAAAGGTATTGCGCTTTGTTGGGAGAAATTCACAGTATAATAACTTACAATACAGCTACTATATGTATAGATATCAATATAGATATATATAGAAAATTGTGTGGTCTGGATGGAAAGAGATGGAAATGAGGATTACACAGATCTATATTTTATCCATAAACATAATCTATTTAATAAATTGTAGGAAATGGTCAAGTGTCTGGAATACCGTGACGTGTGGAATACAGTGAGTCTATCATACATTTAACCGTCGGTTAAAATATTCCCTCTCCCTACTTACAGGCTAGTCAGTCAATAACTTAAGATTAATGGTCAGTGAAACGAGTTGAGATTCCCATCCGCTGTGTATGTGTGTCCGACTGATGTGGTTATCTGGGGACCAGCCCAACAGTTGAGCTGTCAGTCAGAAGCCACCTTTTCCCCCTATTAAATATAATGTTTCCGCTCGCCATTCTGACCCTCGGTTGATTTTGGCCTCCACAAGTGCACGTCCTCGCCTATCGGCACCGACTCATTCCGCTGTTCCCGGCCAATAAACCGGCAGACTCTGGCCTTGCTGTAAATGTTGACGATTTTCCACAGTAAATGGTAGGGGGGGGGATATCATCACCCAATACAGGCCAGAATAGGATGATTGTCTGGTTATTTGTTCAAATGAGCTAAGCTTAGAGTATAACATCTTGGGTCATATCATGTCGTGTCTTTTTGATCGACTGTCTTCTTAACCTTTTTTCTTATCAGGGGTTTGCTTTCCTTTTGAAGACAACGCAGTTCATTGTTTTCTGATTAATTAGTGGGAGGTTTCTCAAACTTCCTCCTGAAAACTATTGAATTTAACTTCCTCCGTAGAGGCTTCTCAAGGCCAGAAGGATCAATCCAAAGTCCTTGTTGTTAATGAGCAGATTGCCATTATTTCATGATTAATAAGGCCTTCCTGTTCTTCCTGTCATTCATTAATCATTAGGACAAACTGACTCCCTAAACTGATAGCATCTCTCATCCCCGATGGCTTTCTGTTTGGGCCTAACTCCTGTTATCACCAAAGCAGCCTTCCTTAGAAAGACAAATTATGACAAATCCCCACTCTTCACATTTATGCCTTACTCAAAGGCAAAATATTATCTGTACCTTCTTCTCTGTACTTGGTCATTGTAGTTAGGTGGGCCTAAGCTCTCTGTGAATGCTTGGTTCAGTTTTTTCCAACTATTGCATAAGCACACGTTCCTTGTTGACAGTGGAGAGTGGGTGAGATTTAAACAATTGCGGGTGCAGCTTGTTCCATTGATTTTGGAATGAGGACATTGGGAGTGTAAGTTGAATATGGATACTACCGGGCTGCTGCTAGTGGAACTGTTGGAGACCACTCACACTGCTCGCTGTTATTCCCGTCTGTCACCAGCTGCACACGGGCGGTATCATCATCATGAAAGACACCAGTGAGGAAGAGGAGGAGCTAGTAGAGCCAGTCTCCGCCCACGGCCCCAAGATCGAGGAGGAAGAGCAGGAGCCCGAGCCCCCGGAGCCCTTTGAGTACATTGACGAGTAGAACGCTTCCACAGCTGAGGTAAGTCACCCACACGGCATCACCCAAACCCACCCCCACCCCCAGCCTCTGAGCCACAGTGTTACAACACCTGCCTGGAATGGTATGGGAGATGAACTCGAGGTTTTCCAGGTCTTAAAACATATGGCCAAGTCGACAGTCATATCTCTCAGCCAGTGTCGGCATCCTCTAGTTAAAATCACATTGAAGCTCGACCAAAACCTTCGAATCCAGTGAAGAAAATGAAGGTCTGGTAGCAGTAAGGAATGCTGAAATGGAAAATGTGTGGGGCCCCTGCATACAGTAGCTGCTCCCCTCAGGAGTTCCAGTCACCTGTCTGGTATTGTCCAACGCCGCTATACAGCCGTCCTACTGTCTGACAACATAACCTCGTCACGTGATGGTGGCGAGATAAGAAGCGACGGTGCACCGCAGGTCTACACCGTTGTTCAGGCCTAGCCTGGGTTCACACATCACTACCAAAGGAATGTAAACACCACTGCCATCTCTTAAGCGCCAGCCCCCGAAGGGCAGACTTTACTGTACTTGCCAATGAAGCTGGATGCTTAATTATTACTGGCTTGCGGTAGTGTTTGTGTTGGATCGGTAGCACCTACCTCCCATGAAGGAGCGCATGCCGTTACGTGTGATGAGACCGATGAGGTGTCGAGAACCAAATTAGGGGTTGTTTACATAGTTTGTCATGCCTTTATGAGGTTGAAGTGCTTCGCGACAAATTAAACAATTGATGAGGTCATTGCAAGGCACGTCTCACGGGTACGTTTCGTATGCAGCTTGTAGCTTGGAGTCTCTTGTTTTTCGGCTCATAAGCCAGCTACTGCATTTCCAGCATTTCCCACTACTGCATTTCCATTATTGTCCTCACTTGTAGCAGTGTTCATTTCCCCTCAACATGTCACTACAATGAGATTATTAGATTGTTTTCCTCACTTGTAGCAGTGTTCATTCTCTCCCATCCGTTGTTCTCTTGACTGTTCTGTGCTTTCTGCTTCTCAGGTGGCGTCCCAAGGCTTCAGAAGAAGAATTGAGATCCCAGCATGCACCTCTTTGTTTCCCCTCCCTCCCATCCATCCATCCATCTATCCCTCCTCCTCCTCCCTCCATCCCATCCTCTTTTACACGTTCTTACCCTGTCCTGGCCCCTCCTTTGTCAGACAGGGAATGTTTTACATTCTCTTGTTAAAATGGTATAATTTTCTGTCAGTACAATAAAAAAGATATATATTGGAGACCAGGACACGTGTGTTTATTTGAGTTACTATATTGCACTGTGTACACATGGAGTAATCCTGTTCTAATCCCATACATTAAGTCTGGTTTACATTCTCTGCAGCACCTAAAGCCGTCTGCCCACCGGGCTGTCTAGATCAGCACCTCTGTACAGAAGGCTGTGTGATGGTGAACAAGAGTGAAGGGCAAGGCAGAGATGGACATCTCCACAGTACCCCCGAAGAACTGTGGTTCGCGTGTGCAAGGGTTAGATTCCGTGTAGCTATTGGATTTTGGCCATCCCTTTTTATAGCATGTGTTCCGACACGTAGTAGTTCAGTTGCTTAATCACACTGGAGGTTTCAGACGCTTACACTTCTCAGCGCATGTAGAGAAGTACTTTATATATACAGTATATATTATATGTACTTAAGGTTCACACACTCCCAGGTCTGGTGTTCCAGTGTTGGTGTAAAATATTTGTCCACCCCACAAAGTGATAAGATGGTTTGGGGAATCTCACTCCCTAACTTTGAAGCAGATCAGTCATCTAAAAGAAGTTTTTGGTCATTTGAGTTAGGCACAGCTTTTTTTTTTAACACGAGTCAACTTCAAGATGAAGACACTTAAGGAGGTTAAGATGAAGGAGGCTGTTGCTAATTGAGGTGAAGTGGTACATGTTTTTTCTTTTGGTTTGTTTTGTTTTCAAAAGCCTGCAGGAGGCCAGTGGGGGGTAAAGAAGGCAGTGTTTTATATGTGACATTAGAGGCAGCCTTTATTTTAAGACTAGATCATTAGTCGTTCATGAGAGGTGGCCTCTGAAAATGCACCCTCTTTATCATTGACATCTGGGGAAAAGACAATTTTAAAAGTCTTGAAATGGAGAAATGCAACCAGCACATTTAGTGACATGCCATAGACTGTGTTGCATGACTTTAGGGCTTTTTATTTTATGAGCAAATGTAATAGACATTTCATGGTATTCTTACGACAATTTTTATGCATTTTCTACCAGCATGGCACATTGCCATCAACACCGCTCATTGATTTTGGCTTTTATTTAGTTACAGGCACCTATTTGATTACTAATACCTATGTGAACCCACCACCATCAAATAAAGTGCATCAATTGTAACTCGAGTGCTAACTGTTTTTGTCTGAATGTTTTAAGAAATCAAATTTGGAGTCTATCATGTTGACTGTTGCCAGGCAAGCAGGATAATGAGCTCTTGTCTAGGTCAGTCAGAGCACACATCACTTTAGTGTCCTTGTGTGGTGTTCCTTGGCTGGAAAAGTCGTGAGGATTTCTTTCCATTCTATTCCCCTTCTCGCGCAATTATTTCTTACACCTCTGATGAAATATATCTTTCATCCTTCTTCCATCAAAATGAATAGTTAAGTCGTCTGTTATAAAAACCAGCTGTTGCGTTTTGAACCAGTGTGGTCATGATGTGCAGACATGGTTTTATCCTATTTTAATGGAACGATCTAATCAGAAAGAAGGTATGTTGGCTTGAGGTATTCCATCCATTACACATAATGCAATTCAACCTAAAGATGCCAGCTTGTAAATGGATTGGAAACTGCTGGAAAATGCAATCTGTAATTGAATTTTGTGAGGTAGGGGTAGGGTCCCCCAAGAGTATGTTTTAACATTTTAAAATGGGCTCTTTTCTCCAGGCTGAGAAGAATAATCATATTTGGTAAACACAGTTTTGTTTAGAAGTGAGTGTGTTTGTTGGACCTTTTGGAAATCGTTATGGGTGGCAGTTTTCTGCATGATACGGCTCTCATAGGAAAGTAAAGATTTGTACTTTTCATCCCTAAACTGGAAAACTCTTGTGCTCCTCAGTAATATTTTGTTTCTGCCCTTTCCTATCAATGAGAAATCGTACATTCATTTTGGCACGACTTTGTAATCATCTTCTCCTTTTACATTCCCAGATACTGAGTCATGAACGTCTGTATACATAACAACCTTTTATTCAGAAAAATACTCCACATTCTTGAATCTTTCCTCATATTAACACTGGCTGGCTGGGACTGTAATTATGACCTGAATATGAATGGAAAAACACATAGAAATAAACTTAGCTTGCAGGTCAACTGACCGAATGACCAAATCTGTCATCATTCAGCATCTGGATGTTTCAATCGGACTGAAGAGGCTCCTTTTTCCACTAAAGCTTTGTGCAGTCCAGTGTCTGATTCGACACATTCTAAGTATAGCAACAGGTGGCATGGGCCAGTGACAAGGTGAGGGATGTACCCTCTATTATAAGCCCACACATTCCTAAAGACGCAGTAACATCCTTCATCATTTCCCACCTGACAGAGGGAAAGGTTTAGTCACAGTACAAGCCTCCCATCTCTCAACCCCGTTTCCCAGCTAAGACGAGCGGACAAAGTCCTCACTTCCCGTATGCCTTGGTAATGTGGGTGGGATGTGATGTTAATTTACCAAGGGGTGGAAATTTATCTCTTGCCATATTTCGTAAATCGGATCACTCAGATGTTCACTTAAAACATGATGTACGGCAACAGACGGTAGACTTCCGCTTCCTCTGGTTCTCTTGGAAAACAAGCTTGCGAAACGAATTGTCCATCTTTCACGGATTTTTCAACCACATATAGTTCTCCATCATTCTTGTCATTGACCTTTGTTTGACTTTAAAAAAACAAAACGGTATCTGTTGTCACCTCAAAGAGCACATAACATGCATCTTCGATATGAACTTGCCCTTTTAGAACAATACTCAATAGAACCATCGGTCACTAGGAGGAAGGAAAAGGGTCTTACAGTGCACTTGTGCTCATCAAGAAGTGTGAACAAAATCATCATCTCCCATTTCCCTCGTGGATACGAAAAGTGCCATACAAGGTAAAAAGAAGTTTAGGCCCAGTCCGGCCAAGCCATGGACCCTGGAGAGTGATTAGAGGCAGGCAGTAGACCGGCGCCTCCGATGTCTGTCTGTGTGTCAGTAAATTCAACCAAACTCAACCAACTGTTGAGGCAGGAGGCGATGGCGTCAAGGAGGATGGTTGTGTGAGCAGGCACTACGCATACCTTTTACAATGTTGGCTGTGGAGTCGCAGTCTGTCAGGGTGGTGGTGACTAAGCCTCGATGAAAGGATGGCGGGTCAACGGCACTCTCGTTTAAGCAAACAAGCAGACCACCAGATCGCTATTGGTCGGGGTAGTCATCTCGGAGGCAGGGTTGAAGGTCTAAGTGAGTGTTTGGCCACAGGCCCGAAGGAAGGGTCAAGGCCCCAGAACAACTTACGGGCCAACGAGTGATGTACAGACGGCCCATGATGGAGCTATGGACAGGGCAAACTGTTATGGCTCCTCCGGATGGAACTTCACATTTACTGTAATTGGGGAGGGCTATTGTGGATGTTGGCGCAAGTGGCTTACTCCCCATAAATTTCTTGGTATCTCATAGATGGACAGATAGAGGACCCCCACTGGGAACTAGTATTATTTGAGGCAACAAGAATTAATCTTGTCTTGAGTGATGATGGGATGAAGAACATATTGTTCATTACATGTATGATTCGGACATAATAAAGATCCTATTTAACTGTTTAAATAAACACAATGGGTCACATTTTAAAGTTCTTGGCTTGACCTTTGTCCAGAAAGGCTGGAAATCAAGTCTTAATCTGTGATCTCAGGCTGTGTAATTTTAACAGCACTCCTAATACATTACTTCTGCTCTGTATGTTGTATGCAAGTAGAGGTTATTATTTACATTGGACATAAACGAGTGATATCTTGACTCTAAATATCTAGAGTTTAATGACAGTTACATATAGGCTACTGAAATAAATTAACGGCTAATTTACCATAATTTGCTGATGAAAATGTATTTATGTACAGCAGAGGAGGGCAGGGGAGTAATTACAGTAACCAGTCGATCACAAGAGGCCCCTGAGTCGATCACCGGATGATTTGGAAACCCCAGACAAAGTCATTGATCATTTCGTCAGTCATCCAATCACACTCAGGTGTGCTGGTTTAAACTTGAATCTCAATAAATCCCTGTCCTGTGTGGCGCTTTGGCTTGCCTTCTTTTTTCACGGGCTTTCACCGGGTCCCCCATTTCGCATGGATTCTACACTATAAGGAGACAAATATTTTAATCAATCACAGTAATGTTATATGATACAGAAACCTGGAGACCTTTTCATAAGAATTCCGTTGCTATTCCATTGCTAGGGGAACGGCTTCAGCCCCAGTTAATTTCCTGTTAGCTATTGTATTAGTATTAGCAGCCTAAATATTGCAACAGGAAATAAACGTGGGCCCATTTAGAATGTTTATGTTGTCAAGTTAGAAAAGGTCTTTAGTGTACCTAATGTTTAACTAACTAATGTCACCTCCTGTAAACCGCAGCTGCTAATTCTATTTTAACCATTGGGCTCCTCCATTCACCAAACGTCATCCGTGTCTAGGGACAGAGCCCTGGAGTGTCCGCGTGGATAACTGCTTACAGCCAATCACAGTCACTGAGTATGAACACTATGCAGTCCCCTTGTTCAAAGGTCTCATTGTGATATTTAAGCCAAGGGCATTTGAGTGATGGATGTATTTGAGTGACAGAACATTTGAGCTATGGACATTTTAGAGATAGACATTTGAGAGATGGGACATTTGAGCCATGGGACACGAGCGACAGGACATTTGAATGACAGACATTTTAGGGGCAGGATGTTTGAGAGCAGACATTTGAGTGACAGGACATTTGAGCAACAGGTTTTATAGAGTTATGACTCATAACCAGGGCCTGCAATGGGACTTAAACAATATCAGCAAAAGCTGAAGCCAAATGGTTATCAAAGTGGACGCTTAATTTGGAGGGTCTGGAATTGATCCCTAGGCAAGGATTAGGGGAGACCGGGGGCAATTGTAACAAGGGGCACACCTGCAATTACACCAAACCAAAACAACTGTGAGTTTGTGAAACTCACTCTGCACATACTCCTTGATGGTACCTCTCTGCCCACCAAAGACAAACTTATGTCTTATCCTCTGCAGATTTTTTGGTGACAAGTATCTGTTTTTAGGGTGTGAAAGTATTTTTTCCCCTCAACTTTATTTTCCTCTTGCTGTCTTGATAGGCCTATTTTATGAATATGAATCAGGTATGATCTCCTCTACGTCATCATCCTGTTGTCTACACATTGATATCTTGGTCAAGGATCAGTGATGTTGTTCCTTTCCTGTAACCTAGGTAGTTTCATGGCACTCATGGTTTGGGGCAATTGTAATGCAGTGTTACAATTGCCCCCAACAGTGGTAAAATGGGGTTAATGCATTATTTATAAAAATAAATAAAGAAATAAAGAAATACAAAAATACAAAAGTACAAGACATGAGTTTTATAGGTATGACATAAGGTTATTATGCCATGAGGTATGAATTGATATGATATAACCTAGTAATCAATATGATTGCCCTCAAAAGATCAGGCCTCCCTCTGAGGAGACAGTAACTTTATTCTATAATTAATTATTTTATGTCACCATGTCATTGTAATTCAACAAATGTATGACTAAAAACAATTTACTAGAGTCCAGGCAAAAAATAAATAAATAAAAAATAACAGGAGAGTACAAGCATCGTTTGATCGTTTTTTTATGTTACTGCAACATTTTAATGAAGACGTTACATTTGCCCCCATATGATGTTACAATTGCCCCTGCATGTGGGGACAAATGTAACATTTGACATGTTTTAGAATCAATATTGTGACCACAATGTTAGGTGTAAATCATATAAATAATGACAAAACATACAATTTCCTTACATAAAAGTTTGGTCATGATATATTAAATGGTCTTTAGGTAACTGTATGGAAACCAAAAACTGCTACAATTGCCCCTGGTCTCCCCCTACTTTTGATGTGGGAAGTGAATGATTGAAATATAATTAGCGCCTAATTGAAGGTGCATTTTACTCAATTTTACAGCGCATAATTTTAGATAGTTAGGTAGGTATATGCTCCTGCAATTTGAGGATTCTCTCTCGTAACTAAAACATAGAGCAGATGATTATCATATATGTCTCCTGTGTAGATGAAGATACCTTTTGCAGCAAATTAGGGTAAATTAACCACTTTTACAATTTAAGTCCCTAAACTCTAGCTATAGTGATGCTGCAGTATTACTTGCATGATAGCTAAAATATGATTATTTGATTAATAAATTGCAAATGGAGATATCACTTATTTATGTTTACCTGTCAATAGTTATCAGTAAATTACAGATTAATTTATGCACTAACTTCTTGTAACTAGTTTGGGCTTTTTTTGCAGCCTATAATTAAAACATTACCAAAAAATGCTGTGGAGACACGTTGGCTATGTAAGAGATACAGAAAGAGATTATGCAAGACTGGCTGCTAATGTGCGAGTTATGGTAGCTTTCTGATGATGACATCTCAGGATTTACTGTTTGTCCGATTACCTTGTTGCACATGATTTAGTTCTGTTTAAGACCAACTAACCCCTCCTTTACAATCACTTACAGTGAAATCAATGCCTCATCCATCAACTTACTTCTGCAGCCCATATACAAACTTTGGTGTCAGTCCACCCACCATACCAAGGCCAGAATCAATGATGAGAGGGTGTCTGGAGAAACTGCGTTGTTTAACTTCTATAGAAGGGAGGAGTTGTCAGAAAACAGGGGTACTACCAGAGTCTGTTCCCTCTCCCATTTGAGGCAACTACGAAGCACACAGTTCCCAGTCAGTTGCCACATGCATTGCATGTTTACCCAATCCTGCCCTGCCCCATGACCAAAGTTTAGAGTGTGTTAACAGACGCCTGGCCCCTCTAAAGCCAGATAGGACAACTGATGTCAAAACATAGTCTGAAGGGTTATATAATTTTCCTCATGGTCGCTGGCATCCCCCAATAGCAGCTGGTCTGGACAAGAAGCAAGTCTAAGCACTGCATTCCAATCCCAGAGAAGCACTTAATTGAATGTCACCTTCTTGAAACTTCTGACCTCTGCACTTGAATTCCATGACTAAAAGAATGGTGTGGAATCCTCTCGGCTGTCGATCCAAGGGAGCAGTACAACCGGCTGGACTCCCCTGCCTTTGAGCTCCCTACACCTGGCTGAGAGGTCTGTCCTGGGGGTCTCAGAGCAGCTGGAGACCAGACCTAGTAGTGGTGAGACAGATTCATTTTTTCCTTACTGGGGCATCCCGTTGGAAAGGCTGCTCATTGGGGTGTGGAGGGCAGGCCTCCGGGGAGCCCTCACTCATAAAAAGAGTCTACTCTTAAAACAAAAAAAACCAGGGGAGGCAGAGGGCCTGCCCATTCTGGGAACCCGGGCCGGAGACATAAACTAAACACCAGTGTTGGAGAATGAAAGTGAGATCAAGAGGAGGAGGTGGATTTGGGGTGGTGGATGGTACACCACGTTACTACACATAGCACCCTCCCCCCTCACACACACACACACACACACACACACACACGCACACACACTTTTTCCTTGTCAGTGAGAGTGTGGTGTAGGATTTGTGGTGTGAAAGAATGCTCGTAACACTGCGCCTATTCATCCCATCGGTCCATTCATCATCAGCATTTAGAGAATACAGGCAGGACTGTTTGGATTCTCAGCACAAGGCCGTTCCAAAATATGAAACCCTAGCCGTCGGTTGTGTGTGAACAGTGTAAGCATTAGCGCTGTTCGCTGAGTGTTGAATCGTGCTGCTGTGTGAGGTTAGAGGGGAGAACAGGGACACTAATGAGGCTGATCTAGGTGGACACTTTAAGGCCAACAGGAGGAACAGTTGTATCCTATGTGGTCCATGTTCTAGGCAGTGTCAGCCCACACAGTCTTCTGTTTATCTGACATGAGTTCCAACCTTTTTATTGGGACAGTTGGCTTTCTATGTAGTCTACCAGATGAAAAACGATGATCCTCTCTTTGATGCAAGTTTAGACAAACAGTAAATTGCTTCATTGTTGATCTTTGTTATAGAAGAACCTTTTTATATCAAAACAAAACAAAAAAGCTGGAAATGCATATACTTCATTATCAGTGTTTCTCTAATGCCTGAAGCCTCCCTCAGTAAGCCTTTTGCATGTAGTCCCTGGCAGGCTCAGTGTTCCGCGGAGACCATTGGATGCTGTGGTTGGATGAATGGCGTTAATGGAGCTTGGCCCTCTCAGTGTTTGTGCACATTGCATTTTTATGGAGGGAAACATCTCCAGCAGCGGCCCTCCATTTCTCTACAGGGGAGCAGACCACAGACTTCCCTGAAAAAGGCCTGATGGCCAGTCAGTCCCAGCAGTGATGGGACAGCTTGGCTCTCTTCAACATGTAGGGTTTGGTAGCTGTGGCCTCTTCTTTGTTGCTGTCTCCTTCAACCCAGCAGCTGTTGCTCTATTTATAATAACCACGAATAGCAACTGGACAGCCTATTTCATCAAGCACCTTTTCACTTGCCCTGATACAGCTTAAAGGCCCTACAAGTAGAATTTTCAACAATAATATATCCTATCATATATATCATTGTCAGATTACAGTAGCTGTTATACTTTGGTAATAATTAGTCAGGGGCGAAAATCCTGGGGGGGACACGGGACAATTCCCCTCCTTCTAGAGAGTTGTCCCCCTCAATATTTTATTGTAAACATAACTATATCATTTTAAAGAATATAATAATATGCATTGAAAACACTTGTGCTAATTACAGACACAAAACTGCGTTTTTAAGTTTCAAAACAATTAAAACTACTGGAGTTGTTGCTCCAATCTGCTTAGCTAACTAGCTAACTTAGCTGTAATGACAGAATCATGTTGAGATTTTAAGCCTCTCTGGAGTTTGTCTCACTTTTACATTGTATGCTAGGACGTTTGAAGAGAGAAAAGTGTTGTTGATCTTTTATTTTTTTATTTTTTTATTTTGCCTTGGACTGGAGGCGGATGTCACTGTTGGATTCTCTCTGCAAATACTGGGTCAGTCAAACTATTCTTTCTCATCTGTAAGCTTTGTAATAGGACTCAGGTTGTGTGTGTGTTTTTTTTTTTTTGGGGGGGGGTATGCCATTGTTTGATCTGTATACCTATTTTCTCGTGTGGAGGTCTAACTGTGTGTGTGCGTGTGTGAGTGATTGGGAGAGAAACTTGCTGTAAGCTTGGCTATTTTTCACCTGTCATGATGACGTTGATATTGCATATTTTGTCATAGCCTGCATCTGAAGTGTTGGTCTCTTAAGGCTTGTAAGTTCACCTGCTGTTGGGATGAGTTATTAATCTTCATAAATACAAGATATGTAAGTGCTCTTTTGTTGGAGTGCGTACTTCTCTATTGCTTGGCAATTTATTGGTGAAATTGTTAAATGACACCTTGTTACAGTAAACAAATGAAAACAAACAAAACAATTGGCAGCCTAATTCTCATGATGAGGCCACATTTCTCATCATTTAATAAACATACATTTCAAATCCCGTTGCTTCCTGTTGCAAAGGAGATGTTGCCGCTTGTTCCCACTCCACGATAGCCTCACAAGCCAGACGAATCTTGTATGATTTCACAACGTTGAACACACAAGATTCGTCTGGCTTGCGAGGTCAACTCCCCATGGGATTTGTTTTGATTCATTTTGGTGAAGGTTAACAGTCCCTGCTAACGGTGAGTGAGGAGTTTTTCTTGTTGACAAAGCAAGTTTTGTTTGGAAAAGCTTATTTTGCACCATAATGCAGTTCAACAGATCTCCTGTGGATCTGACCAGGTGGCACACAATATAATACAAAATAGAGGCAACGGACTT
>OMKL01012152.1:5957-17142 GCA_900302295.1 Parasudis fraserbrunneri
TGCAATAAGCATTATGTTTTGAATCATGCCTATTCAAATTATGAACATTCTGAGTGTAGAGGGGCTTGGGACATTATGTGATGGCCTCATGATAGCTATGTTCCGATAGGTCAATTATGTCTCATAAGATGCTGCAGCAATTTTGGGGTTGATACCATTTGTTACACAGATTTGGTGCAAAACCTAACCATTTTTGACCATTCAAGAATTGATTAACCTGGTCAAAAATCCCTCCAACATACACATTAAGACACCAAGACCTTGGAGAACACCTTAGAAAAATGTATGCTGTAATTTGGTTTCAAAAACAAGAATTTGGATGGCAAGCACTTCTGTTCTGAAAATGGCTCAGAAACCCCCCTTATTGTCAGTATACCTAGGAAAGCCATACATCCTTTGAAAGCCTCTAGGTCTCTAGTTTGTGGTTGCAATGTTTCATGAGGGTGTAGATATCCTAGAGGTCACAATAGGTCATTTTATACAGTGAGGTCAAGTTTAAAAAAAAATTGCCATAGTAGCCATTGAAATGGCTATTATGGGGACTGACACCATCACACATGGATACAGTTTTGGCTCATTGGATCCACAAGAGGCTCAGGGTTCCAGTCATACCCAATTTGTGCAATTCTAAGACTGTTTAGGGACCACAGTATGCAGAAATAGGCAAATACACCATTCAAAAAGATTACAAATAAAAAATAGGCAAAAAATAACACATTTGCACTGCATGCAAAAGACTGCATGGTTTTCGCCCAAAACTGCATGGGACTAGCGTGAAGTGGGCATGTCTGAAACCATTTTCATTCAGATATTTTGAGGTGAGAGGTCAAGGGACTCTTGAATATGGCCATACCCTTTTTTTCCCTTGCCAGAAAAACTTTGGAGCATTATTTATCCACCTTCCCGACAAGCTAGCATAATATGCTTGGTACCTGTGGATTCCTGAGGTTGTCTAGTTTCATATGACTCCTTCGCATTAGCTTAAAAAATGAGCGTGCTAGAGCCTGTGGAAGTCAATCGATCAACTGGACCCGCCGGCATGTCTGTCGGGCTTATGGGGTTGAGACAAATCCATGATCTCCATAGATTGACCCAACAAAAAATTATGGAGGCAGTGCACAGATAATTATTCTACAGGCTGGCCTATCTCACAAAATGTAACGTGTCTCCTGCCACTCCTCCACATGCAAAAGTGAGTGTTTACTCAGTATAGCTTAAATAAATCTGTTCCAGCCAGCACATTAGCTTATGGTCCACATCCAACATTTGACAGTCCTTGGTCTTCCTCACAGTCAGTCCAGCAGACCCCTGAGGAAGACATAGTGTAGACTAATTGTGTTGGCTCAAAAATATTTTTGAATATGAGCAATAACTATCTGTGCGCATGCCTTACCATTTTGGCTTTTTCCACCCATACTTTTAATAGCTCTCAAATGCGGGGACTAGCCTACTATTTAGCAGAGGTGGGGGACTCGAGTCACATGACTTGACTCAAAGTCAAGTCATGTGACTTGAGTTTCAAATTTCAAATTTCAGAACTTGCAACTTGCTTGACTAACGTTGATAAAAGACTTGACTTTGACTTGGTGTTCATAACTTGACTTAGACTTGAGGCAGATGACTCGAAAGGACTTGACAGTTTATATTAGGCTAAATAGCCTATTTGCATTTTTCTAGATATTGAGTATGAAAAGTTACCATTTTGGCTTTAAAGTAACAATCTCGGAAGAACTTTGTTTCGTTCTTTGGCGGCACCTATGGCGAAAAGTGTTAATTGCAGGTGTGTTTAGACCTCACTTCCCAGAGATTACTTCGACACCAAACAGTGTGATGTCAGTCAGTTGGCTCTGATTCTGCTCTTGTTTGTCCTCGCTGATGACCGGGATCATTTACCAGATCATTAGCTGATGGTCGCTTTCCTGTTTTGACTATTTACCTTCATGTGAACGTTGAAGTCATTTAATTTTCTTTGGATTTGCAGTTTTTGAAATTTGATAATAGGTAGGCATCGATCTTTGGTTTGTTCGGCAATAATAACAGAGACTGGAAAAGCAGTACTACTTGACACACAAGTAAGTCGAAGAAGAGCAAGCCTGTTGGGTTAGCTCCGCCTACCCTCTCTGGTGGACCAACCGTTGCTGGGGGGATGGACAATGTGTCGCTAACTCTGCGCTGCTTGTGATTTTTTCCCAGAAGTGAATGAGTGAGGGAGGGAGGGAGAGAATTACCTGAATCTGCTGCACAGATACAACAAACATGTTTGTTTTTAATGTAATAAGTGGTTTTAAAATGGCAACAGGCCTAATGTAAATGGAGCAGCCTATATTTTTAGGAAGGAGGTTGAAAAGAAAAACATTTCTGCAGCTCACAAATGTATCAAACGTAGCAATAACTACTGTTTGGTGGACACACATGATATTACAGTCATACTCCATTAGTTAGTGAAGACCAACAGAAACAGAAAGTTCTAAAGTAGCACCATCGACCAGACATTTACAGTATCTATACCAATTGGTCCCATCATCATGTTTTGTCTGAGAAAACAATCTATTTCATTTTATCAACAAAACTATTTTGTTAAATAAAACAAATAATAAAAGTGGTACTGATAATTCTTTTCACGACATATGTTTTCTTTTGCACACAAAATTAGGAAGTATCGATGAGAGTATTGATAAGTATTGTTATCGATAGTGGTATTGGTATTGATCAAATCCTAACGATACCCGTCCTTAGTTGTGGACTGTTGTAGAGCAACTAACTAATAAGATTAACAGGTGCAGTTTTCTCATGACATGACTTGCCATTGTACCTTTTTCTCTCCTGTTTTAAGTGCTTCTGTCCCAGTAACTTGACTTGTGACTTGCTTGACCTGAGCAATGACTTGACTTGTCTTGCTTGACGTTTAGCGATGACTCGACTTAACTTGCTTGAGTCTAAACACAGTGACTTGGGACTTGCTTGAGACTCGAAGGTTAAGACTTGAGACTTGTATTTGCACGTGTGTGACTTACTTCCACCTCTGCTATTTAGTTGATGAGTAGAATGATTAGAACTGATTAGAATGCTCCATTCTGTTGAAGGATTTACTTCAAAGTGGGATGAAATGCACAGTCTTACATCAATGATAACGGCTTGGAATTTGGACAGATGTTTCTGTGCGCCCTCGCCTAGACTACTGTCATGAAAATAGCTCAGAGCACAAGGTCTGTGCTTAGACATGGTCTGTGCAGGCGCAGGCGCAGGCGTGATTTTATGCCAAAATGGATACCAAAATTGTACTGCGCCAGCGGATCTGTACTGATACAACCCCAACTCTGCCACCCCACCCATCTCGGTATGAGCGAGAAACTCTCACCAAACTTCCTGTGTGGCATCTAGGTACCAACAACTTTTAATGCTTATCTCTTGAAGTCGATAGGTCAAACCGTATGACCATCAGACCCAATTGAATTTAGCCAAAAATGTGACATTAACAGAAAGTGATGTTACTCCTGAATGATTTGTCCAATTTGGACCAAACTTGCCAAATGTGTTTGCCCTATGACATGAAGTAGGCTGGCAAAGGTTTAAGTAAATTGGCCACAAAAATATCCTCCTCTCCTTTTTCTGCTTCATCATCATCATCATCTTCTGTCTTCTTCACCGTCATCTTCTTCTCCTTCTTGGTGTCTATTTTGTGGTCAAGGGTCAAATTAGCTCATTGTGCTTGGCCCCTTTATTGAGTACCTCAGACAAAGAACCATATACTGTAACTCCGTTTTAAGTTTTCAGAGGAACGATGTTTTCAAACTTTATTATCTAAGGTTGGTAAGTTAGAATGTTGCGGTCATTCATAGTTAAAGACAGTAGAGGAGTAACCTTGCATGGCAGCTGGCTTCTCAAGATCACGTGAGAATCAATCTTGTCAGGCTTCAAGTTATGCGCTTCTGCCCGAACCACAGTGGTTCAGACCAATCAGTGTCCTTTGAGGAACTACTGGTAGCGACGGGCGTGGTTTAGGTGTGACGACAGCGAGAAGACTGCCAAGTTATGAAAGTTAAAAAGAGTTTCAAAGGACGACTTCAGGTTAGTGGAGGTGGGGTACTTTAGTGTGATATATCACATTATCACTCCAAGTGGTTTTTATTGACTTTACAACTGCAAATACATGGGCCTCACAAATTCTAGTGCTGTCTGATTTCTAGCTTTAGGAGAGTGGTGCATGTTCATTGTGTTGTTGATGTTGTTGACATGTTGACATGACAAGTATTACCATTCTGCATACTTCCAAGTGCATTGAGCAATTCTAATGGGTTTGAATTCAAAGTTGTGGTAGTTGTGGTAGCAAATATGAAGCCTATTTTTTTTTTTGCAGTATTGTTGTTGCATAATTAAAAGAAATTCACCTGGTAGTACTATCATTTTAACCTTTGACAGCCACTGTTTGTCAGATCAGCCGGCAAGTGCTGCAGTTGCACCAATTACTTCAATAACATACTTGAAGTAATGCTACACAGCAGTTATTGGAGCAGGTGTATTGCAGTCATATGAATGAAGCCGCAGGCCACTGGCCTAACTCTGTAGATCAGTACACCCGTTAAGATAACCACTGTATAGACCTGGGGAGTGAGGTTCCCTGTAATCTTCCGCCATTGTAGCCGCCCAGTCAAAGTATTATACTGTAAGTCAAACCGTATTAGGTAGGTTCATAATCTTTGACAGAGAGATAGATTATTTCATTCTTTTAGTGTTACAACCAATAAAGGTAAATCTTTTTGAATATATTCTATTAAATATTCGAGTTGTAAGAGAAAAAAACAACAAAAAACAGACATTCGATTGTGAAAAAAAAGCAGCAACTACCACAGCTGTCTTCCTCTTGACTTCTCACATGGGTCGTTGCGCTGAATGCGCTGCATGACTGACAGGAGTCACGGCGTTACTTTCATTTTATGGCAGATTGAAAATGAAATGTAGGTTTATCCCTTGAGCTGAAATGAGCCAATAACTGCGTGGCAATGATGACAGAGAGAGCGGAACCCAACTCGGCCATGGAGAGAGTGATTTGCTCTCCTCATCTAAAAAGCCCCGTTTGGAAATGCCTCGGCTGGTGTACCATTCCACCACTAGCAACCTGAGGACACATCTTGAAAATATGCACCCAAATGAGCATGACCTGATGTCCGGAACTCCGGTAGGTGGAGCCACCAGTACTGAGTTGCGCATCAAGCTAAATCAACAGGGGAGAGATAGATAGATAGATAGAGAGAGAGAGAGAGGTAATGGAGATATGTCTTGCTGCTGCGCTTTTTCCCTCATTACTGACTTGTGATTGCAGATTATGACAAAAAGAAAAACAAAAATGCACCCTTGGTAACTGCAAAAACAATAAATGTAGACCCTGCTTCTAATTGAGACTTTATTTGTCAAAACATGTAGATATATGCGGCAAGTAAAATGGATTCAGTGTTTCATTGGGACTGTAATTCCAATAATGTATTCTGTCTGTTGTTTTGACTAATTTGATCTGGTCACAGCTTTTATTGACTTTTAATGAAATGTAGTTCCTTGTGCATTTGGGTGTCATTAGGTACAGTCTTGCACCCATGACTTCCTTCTCGTTTTTCTCAAATTCCAAAATGCAAATCTCATTTAAGAATGCTCTATTCTGCGCCTGTAAAATTTCAGACTAATTGAATAAGTAGAAAAATATAAACCCAGCTACCTTGAGAAAATCCCTATAGTGGAGACCATAGGCAAAACTATCATGTGACACTCCAGGTCTATAGGACAGCCACGAGCATATTAAGCCCCAAAGCCTTAAGACTTTTTCAGGGTGGTTCAAAGCTCAAGCTGAAGTTCAAGGTCATGGTCAAAGTCGGCAGTAGGTGCCACATACAGGTGCCGTACAGGCACGGGAGTGGGAGAGGAATTCTGCGACCACCACCTGTGCCCCTGGCCTATGGATCACCTTGAATTTAAAAGGCCGTAAAGCTAGATACCACCGCGTGATCAGGGCGTGATTCTCACTTCAGTTTTGAGAGCGGGGGGAATAATTATTCAGCTGCACATCAAAGGTCAGGACTTGCATAACAAGCATCTAGCAAAATCTTACAAACGACTCCATCTATTTTGTGATGCCAGAACGGGCAGATTTCTTGCACAGAGGCCACCCTAACCAACTAACAAAAAGGAAGGCAGTCCACATCAAGAAAAAAGAGCAAAGACTGTCAACAGACTATGAAAATTATCTTGCTGAAGTCTGTCTGGAATTGTCAATAGCCCTCAACCCGAGTGCGACATCTGCAGGGAAAGGTTATGTTAGCTAACTACACTAATGCCAACTGATGCAAACAGTGCTGTCAAGTAAGTAGAAGAGGAAAATAAAGTATCCAGTCTACAGATAATGTTGCGCTGCAAATTCAGGTGATTCCCAGACATAGGCATTGATAGCCATAGCCATACAGTTCCTGTAGTGTCCGTGGCATGAATGCTGTGTCCTAGTCCTTTAGAATCTCTTTCGGGATTCCAACTCAGGAGATGACCTGAAACAGCACCTGTGCACTGCTTCGGGGTATCGTGTTGTGTAATCCGCCAGGACTAACACAAAGCAATATCCTTGTGTACTGCGGTGAATCAGCCTGATGAGTTCCATAGCAATGTGCTCAAAGGGAACCTCAGTTAATGGCAATGGGCACAAAGGTGCTCTTGGGCTGGCCGGTTGGTTAGCCTCTCCATGAGTGCCTGGCCAATAGAATCGGGTTATTATCCGGTGTTTTATCATACTCCATGTGACCAGCCATTGGGTTGTATTGAGCCGTCTGGAAAACCATTGAGTGATTACTGCTCCAGTCAGAGTGTCACAACCCTGGTTAGTGCAGGGATGAGGAACGGGAGGAGGAAATTTGCTTTTTCAGAGGAAACAGAATGGGTTTGGTGGCTGGCGCCAGTGACCGCTCCTCCCTGCACTGGTTCCGTGGCTGGAGGCAAAGGTGGTACGCCGGCTGGTGGCAACTCTGACATCCCGGCTGGGAGCCCCTCGATGAACCGCTCCCAATACCACCCGCTCCACCACCTGCACTGCCAAGGACGTTCCTGGTTGCAGCCAGTGTGCTGCGGCATCCCTCAGCTGCTAGCTATAGATAAAGGGGCCAGTCAGTGGGCCCCAGCTTGCTTTGCCAGAGCTGACGGCGATGGTCCTCTGGTGTGTGCCCCATCCGATCGAGGATGGCCCTCTTCAGGTGAGCGTTGTTCCGCCCCCAGAGACCCTGCTTGCAGGGCATGCGCCGCCTGCTGCGCTCCCCCGGTGAGCAAGGGCAGCAGTTGCTGTCGCCTCGACAAAAGCCTGGGGGGGTCGTCCTCCACCGTCGTCTCCCGAAAGGAGCCTGTGTAGGCTGGGGTGAGAGGGATGAGGACGCAGTTGTCTGAGGCTGAGGAACGGCCTGGGTCTGGAGTGCTGTTTCGGCCCACAGCGCCTCTAGTTGTTCCTGCTGGGCCCCTGCCTGCCTGCAAGGGTCTCCAGCATCCTGGCAAGTGCCCCCACTGGTTGGTGCCACTTCAGGCCCAGTCTCACTTTGTGATACAGAAGAGTAAGAGTTAATCCACCCAGACAAGCTATACCTGTGCTTATACCCCCTACCGCTGCTTCGGTGAGTCACTCCCGACTCTCCCTCTGCAGCTGACACCAGAACCACACCCCTCCTCTCACAGTCTCGTAAGTTGTTGCAGCAATGTTTGGGTGGATGCCATTTGTTAAACAGATATGGTGCAAAATGTAACCATTTTTGATCACTCGAGAACTGATAAACATGGTCAAAAATCCCTCCAAAATACCACATTAAGACACCAAGACCATTGAAAAATTCATGCTGTGATTTAGTATCAAAAACCTTTGACATCTGGAGATTTCTGCAACAATTGCATTTTTCGGCAATTGAATGGCAAGCACTTATGCTCTGAATATGGCTCAGAAGTCCCCCCTTATTGGCAATATACCTAGGAAAGCCATATATCCCCTGAATCTAAGTCTCTAGTTTGTGGTTGTAAAGTTTCAAGAGGCTGTGATTATCTCAGATGTCACAATAGGTAATTTTATACAGTGAGGTCAAGTAAATTGTTACTATGTGGACTAACATCATCACACATGAATACAGTTGGACTCATTGGATCCACAATAGTTGCAGCTTTCCAGTTATACCCAATTTATGCAATTCCAAGACTGTTTAGGGACCACAGTATGCAGAAATAGGTAAATACACAATTTATTTTTAAATTGACAGCTGTCAAACCATTAAATTATGTGCTTATTCCATGTTATGTATATGTGGTTGAGTCTACATGTTCCTCATTCCAAATGACAAAATCTTACAAATAGCACGTTTCAAAGGGCAATCCACCCTAAAATATAATTTACATTGTACTATTCTAATGATCTTGGACAGTTCAGTAAATCACTATGATCATAGACAATTGTCTCTCTAAGCTGGAAACCAGAGCATCAAGATTAGAATTTGTGATGTCATCAAGTGACACTTTTTGGAGTTGGTCCATTGACAATTAATTTGTGACCGGTTTTGTGGGCTCACAGAAGTTTTGTTTGAGCTATTACATCCAAGTGAGTTTTATTTAAATGTAGGGCTTACAGCTCTGAATCAGAAAATGTGCCCATATTCCAGTAAAATCGCCATGGGTACTGTCATAGTGTCCTAGGAGTTGTTCCACTATTCACTGTTCATGGAGCAGCTCCAGGTGTCTTGATGACATCAACACTAGAGTCTTTTCTCTCTGATAATCAGCTTAGGGTTAGGGTTAGCGACCGGGTTGCCTTCAGAACTGCCTTAATCCTTTGTGGCATAGATTCAACAAGGTGCTGGAAACATTCCCCAGAGAGTTTAGTCCATATTGACATGATAGCATCACACAGTTGCTGCAGATTTGTCGGCTGCACATCAATGCTGTGAATCTCCCATTCCACCACATCCCAAAGGTGCTCTATTTTCCAATCTTCTGTTGTCCAATCTTGGTGAGCCTGTGGGAATTGAAGCCTCAGTTTCCTGTTCTTAGCGGACAGGAGTGGAACCCGGTGTGGTCTTCTGCTGCTGTAGCCCATATGCCTCAAGGTTCGATGTCTTGTGCGTTCAGAGATGCTCTTCTGCATACCTCGGTTGTAACGAGTGGTTATTTGAGTTACTGTAGCTTTTCTATCAGCTCGAACCAGTCTAGCCATTCTCCTCTGACTTCTGGCATCAACAAGGCATTTCCGCCCACAGAACTGCCGCTCACTGGATATTTTCTCTTTTTCGGACCATTCTCTGTAAACTCTAGAGATGTTTGTGCGTGAAGATCCCAGTAGATCAGCAGTTTCTGAAATACTCAGACCAGCCCGTCTGGCACCAACAACCATGCCACGTTCAAAGTCACTTAAATCACCTTCCTTCCCCATTCTGATGCTTGATTTGAACTGCAGCATATTGTCTTCACCATGTCTACATGCCTAAATGCATTGAGTTGCTGCCATGTGATTGGCTGATTAGAAATGTGCGTTAATGAGCAGTTTGACAGACGTGCCTAATAAAGTGGCTGGTGAGTGTATATACATGTACATGTATATACATATTTCCCAAACCTTTTGTTGTTGAAGCACAATGTAACACAATAAAAGACACAGGCAATCTGTGATTAGGTATAAGTTAGTGGTAGCGTGAATGGCAAATAGCATCATCATCATCATCATCATCATGGCAATAATGTAATTGCTTGTAATCATTAATCAGAACATTTCTATTCAGTGTGCAGTTATTAGAGAATTAATCCATTGCAGTGGTTGTGCAACACGTTCTCATCGCAAAAAGTACAATGGGTATGTAATGACCACGTAAAATAATGTGAAGGACTTTTGCATTTCTGTAGTGTATTTTATACGTATTAGCTTATTTGGTTTTTGCAGGGCCTAGAATGTAACTATTTTATCTAATATATTCACCCACAGAATAAGAGTAATATTAACGTATATATTGATACATACTATCAATGTATCAATACACCACTTGGTATTGATAAGTACCATATTGATCTGAATATAAGATAACCCTGATTGTAAGACAACCCCCCCTTTTTCAAGACTCATCTTTGAAAAAAGATTTTTTGAAGATCAAATCTTGTTTTCATAAAGAAAATAAGTATATCAGACCAGAATATAGGCTACCAGTAATACTAACACATTGAATAAAACAAGGTAGATAGAGTATATATTAATTTTTTATTTTATTAAATTGTCCTATACAAATGCACCAAAAATGTATTATTTCAATACTTATGTAGGCTACTCAAAATGTATGTACTGTACTGTATTACTGTATGAATAATGATAGGTACAGTCTCCTTTATGTGTTTATTGTACCTATCAATGCACTTCTTCTTAGTTTGTATTCATACTTGATCGCACACATCTTGGTCGCAAAAAACAAATGATTGCAATTAAATAGTAGGTAATTATCATTAAATGACAATCATGGCCAGTGAGCATTGCGCCATATTGTAGGGCAAAACACATCACAAGCATAGGGGCCAAAGTAAGTAAATTATATTATAGCTACATTATTTAGCTAGTAGGCTAAAACATATGTACTGTACTGTATTACTATATGAATAATGATGGGTACAGTCTGCACTATGTTGCTGTCATGCTGTCTCTGTACTGTGTGTGAGTTGTCCTGTTGCCACTGTACCATGTGTGTCTGTCATACTTTGAATTGTGTGAATTTTGACCATTGTCACCAAGCCTTATCTCTACACATTCTCTGTATTTGGCAGATTTACATTTACATTTAGTCATTTAGCTGACGCTTTTATCTAAAGCGATGTACAAATTGTGTACAACAAGTCAGCATGAGGGTACACCTCTGGCAGTTAAGGGTAAGTGGTATTGTTCGTCTAGCAGTGCTGAACTTGAGTGCTTCACTTTGAGTGCATAGTAGTATAGACATAGTCGCGTAGTAGAATGGGCATAGTAGCATAGTACATAGTATTATAGACATAGTAGCATAGTAGTATAGATATAGTAGCTTAGTACATAGTAGTATAGATATAGTAGCTTAGTACATAGTAGAAAAGGCATAGTAGCATAGTAAATAGTAGTGTAGACGTAGTAGCATAGTACATAGTAATATAGACAGTAAGGTTATTTATTTATTTATTTGTTTGT
>OMKL01012185.1:2733-14101 GCA_900302295.1 Parasudis fraserbrunneri
GGGGGGGAATAGGATTCATTGTTCGTTTGTTTTAACTCCCATTATGGGTTCATCTCTGAGGTCAGCCAGCTGCAGCACCCATTCTACCCGCCTGTCCTGCCGGCCAGGCCGGCTCTTGGATGAGTGGTGCACTACTAATGCCAGGAAACGAGCTGCTGTGTCATTGTGAGAGACGTAGGCCGTGACGCAGTGGACCTCCTTATTTCTTTTATGCGCTGTGTGCCAGCAACGGGCCTGGATCTGCTTGGATTCGTTGAGTCTCTCTCTCTCTCTCTCGTTCTTTCTTTCTCCCCCTTTAATTCTCCTCTTTCTCCCTCTTCTAACCTCCTCCTGTAATCCCTGTGTTTCCCTGACATTACAGGATACAGCCGGACTCACCGGATGCAAGATGAGTTACCAATGTATCATATTATCAACCCTAACTATAGCTTGATAATGACTCAAACTTACCTTGTTAAACCAATATAACTGTCGGTAACATTGTTTATTATCTTTGCTCTTAAAGTAACCAAGTTCCCAGGTCTCCTTTGACCTGTTGGTTCTCCACAAGACAACCAGAAAGGTTGATGGTGCTGGTACAAGGTAATCAAATGTTCTCTCCTCTGTTATACACAAGGCTTGAAATCAAGGTTAGCTTTTCAAACAACAAGCTAACAAGCTTAGCTCTTGAAATGCAGTTAGTGCAAAGAAGCCTTCGAATTGACTTGCCAAGTTGTATCCTACCTAGTGTTTTGTATTCCAACTGGAGCCATCGATTTAGAATAGATACATGGCTCTGGTCCCGTCTACATTTTGGTATTCCTTCTTTTAGATATGATCAGAACTAACTTTGACATATCTAAGTTTAGCAATGGAACTTATTATTAGTGTGGTGGGAGCCACAGGGTTTCAGTAACATAATCACTGGAATGGTAACAGTAGCATCTACTGCCATTTTGATTCCAATAGTGCATTTTCACTAGAAGTTCAGAGAGGTGTGTTATCCATCTGAAAAATGAATAAAAATGTTGAAATTACTTTTAACCTGTTGACAGCACTACTATTTTTCCCCCCTTATACAGAAGCAAACATGGCTTGAGAATGAAGACTTCCATCACTAAGACGCCATCCTCCCCTGGAAACTGGTTTCAGATGGTGTTTTAGAGTATGTAAACACATCTAGCACCATTTGAAATCAGTGTTCTCGAGCTGGAAAAGACTTCAAGGATAATGGCATACAAACTCTCTCACCAAATTGCTAAAAACAAAACAAAACATACAATTAGTTTAGTTTCTATCAGCAACTATTTTCATTAACATGACAAATGTGGGCAATATATAGGGTAATTTAGTATTCACTGATGGAAATATCAAATCATAAAACATAGTTGCTCTGGATCCATTCTTGAGATGGCCAGCCCTCCCAGGATCAGAGGGAAGACGACATGTTAAGTCCAGCCTCATGAGCAGCCATTACCCCTCTTACCAAGGCTGACCGTTTTCCTCTGGTGTTCAGAGTTTCCATCATGTCTAGCACCATTTGAAATCGGTTACAATGTGGAGGGAATGTCACCACAGACACAGATGATGTGAAACACACAAATTATGCCACAACTGCACCTAACTTCATAGTACCACAAGATGGCAGTCTTGCACAACCTTCAAACATGTGCTTCCTCAATGTAGAAAAGGTGAATTTATGGCTCTAGTTAAGTCTTAAGAGCATACAACAAACCTTTGAAAAGACACAGTGTGAAAACCATAATGTCGGTTCTACTTCATTTCTTTCCTCTCGCAATTCAATGACCTCTCTTATGATTTTGTCAGCGTTCTTCTGTGATAGTGTCAGTGCGGTTCAACTTGCATGATCTTAACGTCGTGTCTCCACCCCTAGACCTGATGACAAAGGAAGAGTTTATCTAGTCAAACACAGGGTCGTTGTGCTCCAACGGTCCAGAGACTATCACTCGTGCAGTGCAACTCTGTACATACCAGGCACTCCAGAATTCTATGGCTCATCGAATTTATTCCTTGAGTATTGAGGTTAATGTACATTTTTGAGGGAACAATTAAAAATGTTATAAAATTCTATAAAATTCTATAATTTTTTTTATAGAAACATACAGTTACCTATAGGTTCTCTCAACACAAACACACCAAATGACCCACAGAATGGCCAGTGATATAATGAACATACAGTGACCTATAGGTTCTCTCAACACAAACACACCAAATGACCCACAGAATGGCCAGTGATATAATTAACAGCAGTCAAACAGAGGTAGCTATTTTTATGTGCCTTTTTCTGGTCACACTATTTAAACTCATAAACTTTGGAGCCAAGTCTTGGCACACATGACTGTCAGCGGAAACGGTCTCCTCCTTTTCGTATCTAATCTCCCTGGTAGCGTGTTATTATGGGAGGATGAAAGCATCCAGCCAGCGTTAAACCTGTTCTGGTCACTCAGACCCTCCGCGGACCCTCCACGCGTAGTCGCCCAGGGTGCAATAGAGGCTTTCACAGAATTATTATTATTATTAATTATTAATTATTGGTAACCACTTTCAAAAGAAAATGCCTAATTTCTGTGCAATGGTAGAGTCGGTAAAACACTGGAAAAGCATATTACTGTTCTACTGTGACTTGTTTACAAGATTCAGTGATTATGTTTTTGTTGATATTTCCCATATATCAACACATAGCAACCATTGTTTTGTACATAGCAACTGTTCTACGTACAAAATAATGTACAAAATGTACAAAACAATGGTTGCTATGTTACAGGCAGCCATGTTGGAAGACAGAGAAGTACACAAACATTCTGTGTGAGGCCTCTATTGCGCATGCGGACCACGCTGTCCGCAAGAAGCACAAAACGGGTTTTATAGTGGCCCTCCTCCACACATCTCCTTCATGATTCCTCTCTGCCAACGGACTTTCTAACATGACCAGTGAAAACATATAGTTTAACAAAAGTCGTAGAACAAAGCACCAGGATCAAAGCTCGAAGGTAGTGGTGCCCTAACAGCCTGTACTGCAGAAAACCAGCGCTCAGAGAGGGAGTCAAATCTCTACATTCTCAATGACTCCCGTTTATATCAATGAGGCCTCTGCGAGCAGCCAGCCAGGCAGACGTTGGTGGATATGTTCTGACTGGAGCAGTGTGTGTTGCCATATCGACGGAAAACAAGAACAGGCCTGTTGGTTCATACTCCTACGCAGAAAGTTGGACCACATTTCACTGTCACATCTCTGCCCAAATAGGAAGTCAACTAACTGGTGCTACCTATACTCATTATTTTCTCTTAAAACATATTGAATAAATTATATTATTGTTCCCCCCATATTTTCTAGTCTCTTTTTCCATGGAAATGACGATGAAGATAGCCCATTCACTTTTCTGATAACTACAGCACTGCATAATTCAGATATGTTCAGACAAGCATAGTTTTTGGTTATTTGTGATACTCTATATATGCCCAATTCAAAGTAATTGCCGCATTTTCTTTCGAACTTATTTGGTCGTGGATGTCCAGATTCTGTACAGTTATACGGCACTTGGGGCAGAGCTGTTTTTTCAGGCTGTGACGTACAGGCGTAGGGGCAGCTCTGCGTAGGGAGTGTGGTATTGGTTATCCTTTCATTTCTTTGGGTGAGTCACAGGGAGCTCCCACACAAATCACTTGACATCATTCGTTTCTCATGTCATCCAGCACCCCGCCCATGCCCTGCCTGTCTGGTCCTGTAAACTGTGGTGTGGTGCGGTGTGTGACTACTAGTCTCTCTGGTTGCTTCATAGAGTGTCCCCGTCTGCCCTCAGAAGAGGTTGGATTACATCATTTTACTCAAGTACAAATTAAGAGAAGACTCTTCTAGGAAATGACTCAAGTAAGAGCAGACTGGCTATTACTCAAGTACTAAAAATCATAAAGATGACAGGCATGTCCACAATAACCCCCCTTCAAAATTCCCAACACTAATATCAACATATCTGTTTTGGTGTGGTCCTTCCAAATCTCAGTCTAATCGATCATTATTAAAACGAATTTGAGGAAGGCTTTTAAAAAATTAACAAACAATGTCAATGTCATTTGTGCAAGGTAAACAGCAAGGCCCTCTCCTGCAAATGGCTAATGCCATTGCACTCACATTCTCTATTTTTTATTTTATTTACTCAATCAAAAGTAGGAGTCAGCCTGGGGAAAAGTTGAATACTGAAAAGAATAGTTCCTCAAAAATGTACACAAGCATTCTAGTGGACAACGTTGTCTTGGGTGCAAGGACAACCACCTGCGGCTCAACATCAGAGACAAAAAGATGCTAGTGGACTTCTGAGGGAAAAAGGTGTCCCCAATCCAAGTTAAAGGGGAATATCACCCATTTTAAGAATTCACATGTTCTTCCTGAGCCCCAGGACAGTTTAGTCAGTATTTGTGAACACGTACAGTACCACTCTCTCCTAAAGCTAGAAATCAGAGAGAGAACCCTCCAATCTGTGATGTAACTCCGATCAGAGAGAGTTCCAGCAACTGGCACTGACAAGGATCGGTCATAGGGCCAGTCAGTTCCAACTGGGCGGAAGAGGAATCAATACATCAGAATTGAGTGAATGGAAACTCCACGGGCTGACACAGGGAGGACATCCAGCCTGTTTCCTGGCTGTCACAGCTCAAGCGTTATCACTTCCTGTTCTGGTATTCACATCTGACAGCGGGATGTTCTGCAGATAGCTAATGAAGATGGCAATTAAAGCCAGTCATGCACGATATGATTGTACAGTAATAGTCTGATGATTTTATTATCTGTGAGTAACTTATTGAACAACATTACCTTGTTCTGGTTGTAAAGTTGGTGCATGGACTGTTACCCTTTATTCTAACAGGTGCTGTCTAGGGATAAAGAGGTTTGTAAATACTATGATTAAAGCCCCAATCCATGCTTTTGTAAATCATATCAATGTGGGATATATTCACATACATTCTTGAAGAGTTTGATCTGTAAATGGAAAATCTGCTATGTGGAACTTTCTTAACCCATTGTAAATTGGAATATAGATCTGTTTTCCTCTAGTGTTTACAAACATTACCAACATAAACATTTTACAGCCACAAAATACAGGGAATACAATTAAAAACTACTATTTCCCAGTTGTCTAGTATTAGTCCATGTATCAAAAGCCCAGTCAATTCGACTAGAGAATGAAAATATGTCTCAACTCTTTATTTTTGGTGGTGGGGCTGCCCATTTGTTTATGTTTGGATCACTGATTGGGCCTTTAATTGCCAGACCAAACAACTAAAATGATAGCTGTTGTTGTCAACATGACATTGGCCTACACATGTAATTGTGTTCCCATCACTCTTGATTCCAGTTTAAGCTTTAATATAATTTCTTTCTGGTCCAATTAACTGCCAGTATAAAGACGCGTGACTCAATAATTTGCTCTTGACTTTACAGTCTAATTTGATTAGGAAGTAGAAGCCTTCCCAAGGGACGGTCTTGTGATGATGAAAGACACAATTTAAGCCTCTACAACAGCAGCAGACCAGGCCATAATGGAACAGTGTAAGCAGCACATCCTGGTTCAAGGCTTCTCTGTCCAGAAGTCCATAGTCACACAGAGATAATGGTTTGGCTCTTCATAGCATGCCATGGTGATGAATGTATCCATTCGGTTTCTCCACTCGTCTCACAAGGACAGATACCAAAAACATATAATTTGCAGGAATTTAACAATCATGTTGTACCAAATCATGTTGGACACATTCGGGCATGAATAGTGATTATCATGGGAGTTTTCCATGCTAGTTATTATGTCAGTCTACAGAAAATTCAATGATGGGAAGTTACTCTGCATGGTTCTGTCCTCACCACACATCATTCATATTTTGCAATATATACTCATGACAGAGTCAATATTAGTATTTATGTATTTATTCCAGTTTTCAACATAAATTACATAGAAAATATTAATACAAGGTGTGAAATATTTACAATTTGGTGGCAATAAAAATAAAAGTGATTTTTAGTTACAAATCTGCCTGTTGAAGTACATTATGTTTGTAATGAGGTTGTTTTGTCCAGCCAGCCAGCAAGGCACTGTAGGACATTGGTATTTCCTCCCAAGGTCACAGATGCCCACTAGCAGATAGGAGTGGTTGCATTTGGACAGCTAGTGTTGAAAATAAATGAGAGAAAACAGTTTAGGCAGGGCAGTATCAACTCAGTGGTGCAAAAACAAGCATGTAATATCATGATATTAACTCCAGTTCTTACTATAGTTCGTACCAGTTCTTACTGGTACTTGCTACTTTGATATGTGCTTCAACCCGAGCACTATAGGAATCATCTTCATGCAGTTATCCAGTGGCAAAATTGTAGACCAAGGATCACTGGAAATATGTGCATAGTGTGTACAAGTTATGTCTTGTCACAATTGTAAATTTAGAAATTTGATCATAGCACCACCATCTGACAAACTGATGTGATATTTGTTGTGAGGCATTGGCACACTAATATCTATCAGTGTGGCAAATTTCATGTGTAGAGCATGTGATTTTTGTGAATAGTGCCACCATGTGGCAGAATGATACAAAACTTTGCACACTTCTTTCCTAGCATGGTGCAAACATGGGTGTCAAGTTTGGTGCAAATGGGACAAAGTGATCATGGGTAACCTGTCACTTCCTGTTTACAACATGATTTTTAAAAAATCAAAATTAAATTGGGTGTGGCGGTTTTACAATTTGGGCTAAAAACGTTTTGAATTAAAGATGTGAAGATGTTGGTCCCTAGATGCCACCCAATAAGTTAAGTGAGAAGCGGGAAAATAGCCTAGAATGAGAAAGGGAAATGGTGATTTTCCAAAAATGCTAAATGGAGGAAAATCCAATATGGTGGACATGGGGGGCTCCAGTGGTAAAATAGTTGAGTAAGGATAGGTGGACATGTGCAGTAAATGTTTCTTTTTACCTAATGAATAAAACTCACACAACCAAATACTGAAATGAAGATGGCCCTGGTATGCATTGATAAAGGTTCCTGCTGTTGTTGGCATTTAGGTTTTACATTGTTGCATTGCATTGATAAAAATCTATTTTACATTCACAGGCCAATGTCAATCTGACCTCCAGTGTACAAGTTATGGTTTAAGTTGTACATTTTGACCTTTAATTATGGCCGATTGGTGTGATATTTGTTGTGATGCCTTGGCATACCAATATGTATCAATATTCATATCTCTAGCATGTACCATAGCATGACAAAAAAAAAGGTTTTGTAAATTCTTGCGACGGACCAACCGAGAGACAGACTGACTTATAGTAGTTGCATAATCGCAGCTAAAAATTAACAATGATGCACCATTGACACTCATGTGGTTCCAGTCATACCAGTCCTATTTTGTGTGGAGGGGGGGGGGGGGCAAGGACTAGGGGATAAGGGACTTTCTGAGAGGTATAAAACAATTTATTTTTGTAATGGTAATAGTATGGAAAAAATAGGCAGGAATTGACAGATACCTTAGGCTGTAATTCAATCTAAAGACTTTGGAATTGTAATAACTCCGGCTTCAGGTCTTCTCCAGTGTCGTATGAGCTATATGATATTATCAAATAAGGAATTTATGTTAGAATTTTCATGTTTACGTGTCAATGTTATTTTATTAATGTTTTAATACATGCCAGTTTCTTGTTTTGTTGTTGTGGTGTTTAGTAGCATCCAGCATCAGTGTGGCAGTTAGTCCTTCCAATCTTAAAGGAGCCATTAGTAATTTCTTTTAAATTGGCTTAAGAAAGGCTGTGATTAGCTGTAGACCACACCAAGCTGAAACTGTGGTCTCATATTGTTATGTTAACACACCAGCTTCAAGCAGCGGTAATTCGCTTTTGCAAAACATTATCACAAATTCTTTGTCAGCCATTTTAAGGCATAGCCTACATGCAAAATGACCATTCAAGAATGTACATTTGAGTCTGAATGACCTTTATATCAATTTAAATTCTATGCTGAAATTTTCCTGTGCCCATTTCTGGTTATGAGATGATCCCAGCCACAAACAGCACACTAATTTGCAAGCAAGATGGTGGAATCGTGTTCGGTGGAGTTTTATGATTATGTGCTGGAGAGCCTCTAGTAAGTGTGTCCATGACCCCTAACCTGTTGTAGAAGCAATAATACTGATAGTACCTTTAAAAGTTCCGACTTTTGTGAAGAAAGCCTTTGAATTTGGTTGGGTAAAAGTATCCATTTTAAAAATATGTGAATGTCTAACTTTCTCTCTCTCTCTCTCTCTCTCTCTCTCTTTTAGGTAAATTCCTTTACTTTCCTCTTTCCTGATACTGTATCTATGTCAGAGTAGGGCTTAACAAAGGATTTCCTGCTGACATCCTTGTTTCCCAAACACCAATCAGGAAACACAGAACTCACAGAATTTCCTCAAATGGGATGAAAGATGAAAAGACAGTGTAGAACTTGACTTGACGTGTAGGAGGAGGTTAAGCCTAGATTTTCCAATATTTCTGACCTTGCATTGCATTTATTGTAAGTAACCCGTGTTAGTTGACTGTCATAAGTAAATAAAGCAGTGTACATGCAGTGATAACATGGAGTTTAGTCATTACTGGGCATGTGTTGTATAGAATGTGAAGATAAGTAGCAGACTGAAAGTATGAGAGTCTCATAAAGGTGAAAGCAGAAGGTATTAATGGACAGACAGAAAATGCATCTGAAATGCGGTGCGAGCTGGGTGCAAGACATAAGCAGGTGAAAAGAAGATATAACAAAACATTGGTTCTCACCCTTTCCTCTTCACATGAAAATGATGTAAAATGTACAACACAAGAAGCACAACTGTAATATAAAAACAAAATTAAAGAGTTAATTAATGCACTTGACTTTCGGCTACAATGCTCTAATGTGGATAAAAGAAAATTATGTTACCTATAACAGTGCCTATCACGCTGGCTATAACTGCTGTGTTTCCTGAAAGAGAGAAGTATAACGCAAAACATCAAAAATAATCACCCCATGTTGTCAATATCATAATTTCCTCTCATAACTAAACCTTAATAACTCACCAGTGTGTTTGTTAACATCTACTTCCCCGTGTTTGCCTGCGAATGTAACATAGATTTGTATCAATGCAATGCAACAAGGTAAAACCCATGTAACTGATCAAAAATGCCAACGACAGCAGGAGCGATTCATTTCAACCTGCACTGAAGCACATTATCAGTGCATACCAGGGCCGTCTTCAACTCAGTATTTGGTTGTGTGAGTCTTATTCATTGATCAAAAGAAACGTTAAAAGAAAGTATAATCCAAGTAGTTCTATATTCAGATGCCATTTTTGAGGGAGAGAGGAGAAAGAGAGAGAAGTGTGTGGGGGAGCAGCTCTCTCTCTAACAAGCAGCTGCAGAACAGCGACCTGGGATCTCGTCCTCACAATCATCAGACTATCTCACACCACGACAAAATATCACAACTGCTAATTTACACATCATGAATGGATATTTTCAGATAATGGAAATGATAATTTATGGACACAACCAAAGTTGGGAGCAGAGTGTTTTTACAACTTAGCAACCAAAAGCCTTGTTTGACTGAGCAAATCTATTCACTACTCAAATACACTATTTGGGGACAGCCCTACATACCAGTGATATCACTTCATCTTCCCTTTAAATAGGACCTTTAAAATAGGAGCGGTATCAAAGATTAAACCTCATTAAAATTAAATCTTCTTAAAGACTTCTTCAGCCTTGACCTAGATAATAAATACATTGTAAAAGTATGCCTCTCATCTATAAAATGAGGGAGATCAATGTAAATGACAAACATTTTACACACAAAATACATAAGACCTATAACATTAATCGGAACAATAAAGATTATATATACTGTATACGTAATTGATGGTTATCACATTTGCTATGGTTTGATATTTTGTTAATTTTATGAAAAAACTTTTACTATACAGGAAGTGTAGTGTTTCCCTTGCGATATTTCACACTGCAGATTTTTGCTATATGTTAGACCAGAGGTGCTTATGGGAGGTAAAAGTTAATGGGGCAGCAGTTCAGCAGTTCATTATCAAAAGCTTATTGTGCTATATTGAATATGGAATTCTATTTCCTGTAATTATATCCCCGAATGACAGTGTCTGGGGATATTATGGATTTACCTCGACCGGCGCTACTGCAGATCGTTTAAGTTAATGCGATAACTCGGAATAGCTTTCATTCAAATCTTTTCAAAATTGTGGTGCCCATTTATAACCCCTAGAGGATGACCCCTATGAATTTTGGTGAACGCATGACCTTTCCCCTAGCGCTACCATCAGTCCAAACTTAAAATTTTCGAATTAGTGTATCTCCAATAGCTTTCATTAGAATCTTTTAAAATCTGCTGTGTATATTCATGACTACTAGAGGAAGAAGCCTATTGATTTTGGTGACCTAGCGCCTCCATCAGGCCAAACATTAATATCCTACTTGTGAATGCGATAACTGGAATAGCTTTCATTCGAATCTTTTCAAATTTGCGGTGCAGATTCATGACACCTAGAGGATGAATTCTACTGATTTTGGTGACCCCATGACCTTTCCTCTAGTACCACCATAAGGCCAAATGTTCAATACTCAAATTAGTGTATCTCCACTATTTCCACAAAACTTTTATATTCATATTTGCCTTACCATAGCAAGGAGGCCTGGGAAGTTCTGAGTCATCTAACCTTATGGTGGTGGCATTCTCATAAAACTAAAAACATAAATACTCCTCAATTGCTCAAATTAGGGGCATGGTCACAAAAGGTGGATTGAAAATTCGGGCCGTTCGGGGATATACCCGCTGTCGGCCACCGTCTAGGTCTCCATGTAGAAAAGTATTGAAAGTCTTAGAAAAGTCTTGTCTTGTTTGGAGAAATATTTCTATACCTCGTACTGGAGGTGGGGGAGTTGATGTTGCCCTGGTTGTGGTAAAGTGATCCATGTGGTTTGTGGATGAGATGACGGTGTGTGTAGTAGTGGTGCCCCCTATTAGAAACAACAAATTATTCTCTGGTGGGAAACTATCTTTGCGATCTACGAACAGAAACATTCTTAACACTTCTGGAGTCCTTGTGCTGTGAATGACCGTCATGTGCAAGTACAAAAGAGTTTGGGAGACACATTCAAATGGGATCATTTTTCATGGGACAGCAGCCCATAATCAAATGTATCTCAGCTTGACCCCATGACCTTTCCTCTGGCACCACCATCAAGCCAAACGTTCAATACTCAAATTTAGTGTATCTCCATTATTTCCACCAAACTTGACAAACATATTTGCCTTACCACTGCAAGGAGGCCTGTGAAATTCATCCGAGTCATCTGACCTTATGGTGGT
>OMKL01012227.1:2242-13561 GCA_900302295.1 Parasudis fraserbrunneri
CCTCCTCCTCCTCCCTCCCTCCCTCTCCCCTCTCCTCCCCTCCCCTCCTCTTCTCTCCTCCCTCCTCCCCTCCATCCTCCTCTCTCCTCCTCCCTCTCCCCATCTCCTCATCCCCTCATCCCCTTCACCCCGCCATCCTCCTCTCACTTTCTCCTATCTTGCCTCCTCTTTTTCCTCCCTCTTTCCACTTGTTCACCTTCCATTCTCCCTCTCTCTCTCCCTCTCTCTCTCTATTAGCAGTATTCAAGTGTATTAAAAAAACAGCAACACAACGCGTTAATATCAATCGTTCCCATAGTTACTTGGAGTTATCCATTCGCAAGCACTGCCCAACCCTTTACTGTTTACCAGTATTCTGATTTGGTCAATTAAGTTTCATTATAGCCAGATATATGCTATTTTGCTGAAATGAAAATGTAAATTCTACCCTTCGAGCCATAAAAGATTATTGTTGCGTTTGTTCAGCCAGTATATTTGTGATGGGGGAACTGTTCACACTCCCTCTCTCTCTCTCTCTCTCTCTCTCTCTCTCTCTCTCTCTCTCTCTCTCTCTCTCTCTCTGACTGGGGGAGTCCAGCTTGACCACTCCCGCCAGACCAGGCAGGTCTAGTCAAGGGATATTACCTTATCCTCCCTTTAATAAAATTTTTAAAAGTTGAGAGCTTCCAGGTAACAATTTTAACTGTTCTTCAACCATTAAATTGATGGGTGTGGGGCTCACACAACATTTAGTTGGGTCATTGTTTTTGTGTGAAAAGTAGTTGGACTTTATTTATTTATTTATTTATTTATTTATTACAACTTTTTTTCTGATTTGCTCAGGAGTTTTACCTTAGATGGAACAGGCTACTGATACTATGCAAGGGCCAAAATGATTTATTAATAGCCATAAATATGGGAACATTTGTTCCCAATAAAACCAAGTCAAAACAAGACAGTATAAATGAGAGGCTGATGTCCACTTCTGTTAAAATTCTCCTGCTGTAGTGTTACAAGTGTGACATCTAGCTTTAACAAACATATCACACTTGACACCAGAGTGTCACAAACTCTATATGATGTATGATAAAGCTAACAAAGCCAAAATGAGTCACTTACAAGTGAAAAATCTTTTATTAATGTATTTTTATAAACATTGTAAAAATGTCAATGTTTGGAAAAAAAAAATAAAAAAAAATAACCTTGTGTAGAATAAAGCACCGTATACATGCTTTGCTCACTGACACATAAACTACTCCTGGAACTTAAACAATACATTGAACCTGATCATTCCTGGGTTTTCCTTTTGAAAGGAATTAATCTACAATCAAGATTTAAGGAATCAGACATGCTTACACACAGAGGACTTATTAATGAGCAATGCAGCATATCAAAAAATTTAAGATTTGTTGATACGCAGATCCAAATGAGTCAATACAGTTAGTGGAAATGGAACTGCTATTGATTCCAGAATATTTATTTGGTTTTTTTCCTAGCCCATGATAGTCTTCTGTGACTCAGTGGTTAAACTGGAGACATGCTGGGTATGAATGTCCCCAAATTATCCAGATTCAAGTTAACTACATATTATGGGAATACCTGGGACCCAGGTAAAATATATTATTACTGTGTGTAATATAGGGGACATTTTGGAGTGAGTGTGAAATTCTGCAATGAATCACTGTTCACAACTCATAACCTATTCAGTACCCGTTTGTAGACGTTTACAAGTAAAATCAATTTTGTTATGATACTGTCACATGAAATAATCAGCAGATATTGTATGAGAACTACCTCATTTTGGAAATCGCCTATAAGGATATGACAACAATGATCTACAGTAAATAGTCTAACCAATCCCATTTAATGCAAGGGAAGCTCATTAGACTCATCCCTCTCTAAATGCTTTGAGATGGTTATCATAGACCCATTCTCTCATTCATCTGCAGTTCCTCCCCAAGTTAAAAGTGATGCTAATTGCAGATAAAAGGGGAGAAGGGCCCTATTTGCAAACTCTGGATCTTTCAAATACGGGGAAAAGAGTGTAGAATATTATGTTATTATGTTAATGAAAGTCTTGCATGAATTCATGCTCCAACTCAGAACGTTTGCCATTCCTTAAACTTGAGCATGTATACCAAGCTGTATGTGTTAGGAACCGTGCATGGAGTTGAAAGTGACATAAGTTTATTCTATGCATAGTATTCTTATGATGTGTCATGCCAGTAAATATGGTGTAGTGCCATATCTCATTAGCCACGGTTGTAGTTTAATGATCACCTGTTATTTGAAAACAATCACCTATTGTTTGCCGACCAAGATGTCTGTGATGGAATACTATGATGAAGTGATACATATTGCAAATCAATGTATTTGCTATGGCTATGAAACGGACACTCAGGTTGATACTGTGGATAGTAATAGCCAGCCTTTTGCCACATAATGACGACATGACAAAAAATGAGACCTATTCTGGGGAGGGTTTAATTCTGCTTATAAAATCAAGGTCCGGCTCCATGCCATGTTTTATGTGCAAGGAGAACAGAAAACAACATTGGATAGGCTGTACTAAATTCTACTTATTTGGCTGAGTGTGGTGTCAAATAGCCCAGGAGTTTTTCCTGTGTGGGCATTCAAATGCTCACAACCTGTGCTCTTAATGTCTGTCTTCACAAGAGCTTCACTGTGCAAAGTGTATATCACATTTGGAGAGGAAATTGAGTCATTTACATTTACATTAGTCTATAGGTTAACATACAGTACATACATTTGTTCTAATGTGAGAATATTTGGCCTCATACATCTCCTTGTGGTGAGATCATTGCTATTGCTATATTGCTTAAATAAATAATATGGAATTACAGTTTGGAATATCATCAGTATCAGGAATACTCCCCCCTCTCTCTCTCTCTGTCTCCCTTTTAATTTATCTGTAAAGCACCTCAATCAGACCAACTAGGGTAACACTGGCTGTGAATCCACTGCACAAGATTAGGCTGTCATTGTGCAGTTTCAAGTCTTTCCAAGGGTGTAAAGTACTTACTACATTTTAACTTATAGGAATTACACATTTATTCCATTTCATTTAAAAATAGATCGCCTATCTTTCTTATAATTCCATAGTATAGGCCAATATTTATCTCACACACCTGCAGTTACTTGCCTAATTACACTGAAGAAAAGGATTTTAGGCTACATACAAAATGTAAATACTTTGTTTCTGCAATGTTTCTGTGTTACATAACAAATAGATAATTTCCCCCAAGTAGGGTAAATGCCCCCCTTAAGAACAATGTCCATTATCTTATGTATAATTTGAATATTAATATAATATGTACACAAGAAGTATGCTTAAGTAAACACATTTAGAGGGTAATTAAATCATAGCAGATTACAACTTAATTATTATAAAACTAAATGTAAAATGTTGTAATGGGGCATCTTCCCCCACTACCCAGGGAAGATGCCCCCCCTAGAATGTAATGTATCAACAAGCTTAAAGGGATATTTCACTTTAGTAGAACTTGTCAAGTTTCAGCAGTCTTACCTCTATGTAAAGTCATCTACAAGTAAGCTAGCAATTACTGCTGTCCTTGTTGTTCGCTGTCAACACCACAATTCCTCCCAGATGTCAGGTTCATCATTCACTTCCATTCATTTTGGGGACCTAATCTATATATCATACTTCTGAAGTATGAACAAACTACTGCTGTGCAGATTTCAATAAAACAGATAATTCTGAGTCAAAGGTACGTGTTTGTTTTGGCATTTGATTTACAGATTTATTACCTTTGAAAAATAAAAGCAGATCCGGTCAATTTGTTGTAGGTTTGAGTGAGCTGTGTATCTTTGCCTTGCATGGAATGTTTGGGGAGTGGTTACACATGGTTACATGCTGCCTTGCTGGAAGAAAGATTCTAAACATTCTATGAGAAGTTGACAGTTAGTCAAACTACACCTCAAGTGAGAAATAGTTCCTATACTCATAATTTGAAAATGGCAACATTAGCAAAAAAAAGTTTTTTATAAAATAAAAAGTACCTTTGACTCAGAAAACTATATTACATAGAATAATATTGCTGTATTGTTTGTTTATAATTCAGAGCACTTTACTGTACATTTGCACTCTGGTTGGATGCCAAACTTATTTTTGTTGTTCTGTACTTGTGCTGTATAATGACAATAAATTTGAATCTAATCTAATTTAGACTTGGTCCTCAAAATGCATGGAAGTGAATGAGGAGTCTGACACCTGGGAGAACTGATGGTGTTGACAGAGCACTACAGGGACAGCAGTGGTCACTAGCTTACTTGTAGATTACTTTAGATAGAGGTAAGACTGCTGATTTTTTATATGTTCTTCTAAAGTGAAATGTCCCAAAACAACCAATACTGTCTCATTAGCCAAAGGCATCATGTAAGAAGAGCTCAACTTTATCCACTGTGGTCAAAGTAGATCACTCAGGATGGTAATCACCTGATATTATTGATGTCCTCCTTACTATATGATCACTCTGGGTGATTGCTCATCTGACATCATTGATACTATCCCCACTGACGCTGTTTTGCCCCACTGTTTTGCTTAACTATTATATCTTTCTATGATTTTCCCTGTTTTGTTTATCATCACTATTACTCTTTTATTATACTCTAGATTATCGTCACTACTACAACTACCTTGTTGTATACTAATTTGTTGCCCACTTCAACACTTATTGCATGTCTTGCGTTCTGGTTGGGGGGGATCTCCCATTGAATTGCCCATCTAAGGTTTCTTCCTTTTTCCCCCTATTAAGGTTTTCTTTCTTATGGGAGTTTTTCCTTATCTTCCTTGGGAGTTTAGCCAGGGGGTGTTGTATCTGTGTGGGCCTGTGAAGCCCATTAAGACATGTATTGTGATTTTGGGCAATACAAATAACTTTGACTTGACTTGACTTGACTTATCCAAAACCTTCTCACTATTTTTTTTTCTTACCTCAGGAGGCAAGAAATTCAAGCTATAGAGATGCTAGAGCAATTTAATAGTGCTTGCAACTATATTCTCAGCATAATATGTTTTAAACTTAGCATAACTATTATGTTATTTTGTTAGATGATAGTGTACTTTCTCAGAAATATAATATTAGCTAGGCTAGCTTATTCAAACTCATTGGTGTCCATGGGGGGCTTCTTACCCCAAAACAGGGTGGCGTCTTCCCTCGAAAGTTTCACTCCTACTCTTTAATGGATTACAAAAAAGCATTTGTTGTTTTTTGTTCAAACTAATGGATAACCCTCCTTTTGAGTCTCACATTAACTATAAAAACGTTGATCTATGTAGCCTGCATAATTTAATAATAATAATAATAATAATAATAATAATAATAATAATAATAAGCACATATCTTTATTTCTTAATGTCAAAATATTACATCAAATTACCTCAGAACTGTTTCTTTGGTATACCTCCCACTACTAAAATCAGTTGGATGCTATTCAAAGATTTGCAATACCATTATTACTACTACACTTGAATTACTATCAAAGACATGATCTGAAATTAAATTTGAGTCAATTTAGTGGTCGTGGGATGAATTACGGGGGTGGCTTCTTACCTTGGGGGACATTTTACCTCGGTTTACCGTACTGTATGCCTATATAATTTGAATGAAATAGGCTAACAATGTGAGGTGTGTCATGCCATTGAGAATGAGGAACATCGCCATCTAGCTATAGGCTATTATTATAACCTACTGTTGTAATTTGGGAATGCGAACAACAGAGGGAAGCTAGCCAGCAAAATATGTGATGGGTTGCCTAGGTCTTCGTGGGTTGGTTGTGATAAGTGGTGGTGTAAATGAATGGAGGTGCCATTTTTGATTACAGGGAATTGTTGCTGTTCTTTTTGTGCAATTAATGTGCAACTGACAGTGAGTTGTGATATTTTCTCGAATAGGCTGCTATTGTTGTAGTTGAGTAAGCAAATCCCGAATTTTGAAGCGTGAGATAAGAAGTTCTTATGACCCGCTGCTGTGCGTTCTTCGTGGAGCAGCGAGGTAGCCAGTCAGGCAGCCACTCAGTCGCTTCTCTAGCCCTGCTTTGACTGGGTCGCTGATGAGCAACACCATAATCTGTGAAGGAACATGGAATAAACATGGCCCACAATAGCAGCTATTTTTTTGAAGGTAAGGTTTGACATTCCGCACCACAATTCATACAGACAATGGCCTTTCCTATTGCGCAGTGATCCTGGAATCGTGATTATCAAGGGGATATTTGGTCAACAGCGCTCGTGCCAACATATTTTTGGTCCCAAATATCTTGGCACCAAACGAGTGCAGAGTTGGCTAGATGGCTAGCTAACGGCAAGACAACGTTAGCGTTGACGAGCTAATATTAACTAATCTCTACCGAGTCTGTCGATAATGACGATGCCAGCTGACATTCGTGGATTCTAATATCTAAAAGGGTAAACAAAACGATAAGTAGCTAGCTGGATGGAAATGAAGATAAATTGGCTTTGCAAGTCAAGTGCTAGCACTATTAGCATTGGCGTTAGCTATCTTGGCAATGTGGGACTTGGATGTAGTGAATGCAGGCCTTCCTGTCTGTTAGCTAGGTAGCTAACGTTAGGCAGCTAGTTAACGTTGTCTAATCGGACAGTCAGATTTTTAGCACTTAGATATAATGAAAGGATACGGTATGTTGCAGAACTTGCTAAGTTGATATCAAGAGACTCTGGTAGAGGACGTCTTGTATGACAAGTTGGCAACCGTAACGTATGGCCAACATTCTAACCTTATAAACAATGCCTTTTCTGTTTTATGCAAGCTATATGGTATTGTTATCGCTGATGGTGGCACTATTCATTTGCACCACCAGTGAGTTTGCCTGGATAATGTCCAGATTAATACAGTTCATTGAAACGCGTTTAAGAAAGCATACTATTGTGGAATGCGGGGGGCATTATGGATTTTGGGCCCTCGTCATCATCGCCACACAGCCCAGCTTGAAAAAAGTAAACATAGTCATACCTTGACCATTTCTAAATGTGCCATACCATAAATCAGAAATAATATCAGCCTCAGCTGACACTGTCTGCACAGCTGCACATTTGAGAGGAGTTAGATGCATACAATACTGGCTGGCTGTATCATACGACCAGTTGCATCCAGAGTTGTACAGCAGTAGTTAGATTGTTTCTAGCTGTAGGACATATAGGCTAATGGTAGAATAGTTAGGGCTACAATTTCCCCTTCTAGCCACTCTGCTCAAGGTAGGGTGGGATAGAGGTAACAAAACTGTAGGCCTAGCTGCTGAGAGTGAGTAAGTTATGGATTTGTACCAAGCACAAGTGAAAGCTCTTTCATTTACTCAGGCTAAAAAAAGCATACTTTGGGTAATATGTCTACTGATATGTAGTAGAGGTTGGAACCGACTCAATTAGGCCTACTTGGTATTGACCTAAAGGACTGAAGGGATGGTTGAATTGTTTTCAAAGTGGAAAATTGTCTGGGCAAATATAAATTTGAATATGGCTTCAAATTTAACTGGTTGAGGTGCTCTTGACCTGACTTGCAAGACAGTAAAACAGCCCCAAAAGCTCTTTGTCCATCTCTGACTCGGAGTACCTGATCTAACCAAGCCCAGTTCTTAGTGGCGGGAATCACCAGAGACAGAGAGCACCTGATAAGATGTTATCGTCATGCAGTACTTATCCAAAAAAAGGCCAAATTAATTATACTTGTGTAAAAAGGCAGGATTCAATAACTAGATTCAGGAACATAATTTCACAGAACATCATAAGGTCATTCATTAACAGCCTTAAAATAGTATAGGCATTCCTTATTGATACATTATTGTGGGGCAAATTATTATGCTATACTGTCATGATATTTTCCCCCACTCCTACTAATTCTTGATTATGCTGTTTCACATCAGCAGATGTATGATAGACTTATTCAGTTTGCAAGTTTTGGATGATTTCTGAAAGCAGGCTAGGCTTTTATTATGTGATCATTCCTTATTAGTGAGCTAACTGTTGCTCATGAAATTAGAACAATTTAACAGTCTATCCCTATATGGAAAAATTGGTCTTTGGACCTATTAAAATGGCAACATCATTATAGAAACATAGTTGTCATTGCTCTGGTATAATTGCAGATTTAGCCTACTTTGTTAACCTATGTGATGTGATTACACAAGCCATACAGTTGTCATTGAAAAATATAGAGTACCCAATTTCACTTTTGTAGTAATTGTAATCAGTCAGCATAACTCCTAAGTATACCATAATGTTGGCCTATTCAGTGAAATGAGCTTAAATGTATAGACCAGTCAAACAAGACATTAATGCCCCGACGTGGGGCATTCATAAGGGAAAAGAGGATTTCAGGATGGGTACACCCGTATACCCCACTGATAGACACAACTAAGCAAACACAGTGATTTATTGTATTTTCCATTGTTGATGTGTCGAAATTAAGTTTGACTTTGTATTTTAAACCAAGCATGCTTTGTTCACTGCTGAATATTGTTGGTAAAATACAAATGAGTAATTTTTGCTAACTGCCATTAAGAAAGACTAGTATCATTGCTAACCTTTCCAGTTGTCCTAAATTAAAAAAAATGTATGTTTCATAGTTGGTTTTCTGTTGTGACATAGCCTAACTTGTGTCTGCATTCCAGAAATAGGCTTACTAGCCAATAGAAACACAAAATGGATCTTTTGATTAACCAAAAAGCAGATGACACCTTACAGTGACACTATTTTTTCTCAGCATCTACAGTATGAGTGGGGAACATATTTATACACAACTTCTGTATTATTCCTACCATAATGAGCCTTGCATTACTGGATGTGAAGGGTATTTTATTGACATAAGCCTCACAAATAAAAATGACTCAATAAATATCCAACAGTGCATTCTGGGGTCACTTTATTACATATGTGATGTTTTTTTTTCAGCCACCAAAAAGATAAAACATATGGCAAGGAACTCAAGGTTAACTGTTTTTCATATCTCATCTAGTTGAAATGATCAATCACACCTCTCTTACAAATGATCATTTCAGCTGATGGCTTTCTCTGGCCTTTTTTTTTTTTTAAATTATTATTATTTTTTTTATTCTTTAAAAAAAAATATATATATATATTATTTTATTTTTTTATCCCTGAACTGATGTGAGTTTGGTTTATTATATTCAAGCTCTGGATAGATCAGAGGCCAGGCGAGATGGAGGTTACAAGCAGAACTGGAGCTTTTCTCTTTCTGATGACAGTGAAGAGGAAAGGAGACATGAGTAAGCACTTCTCCAGACCTCATTTCAGCACCCAGCCAGCGCTGCACTGCATCAATTTCCACCACATCTCAAGATACAGAAAGACCCCAATGACATGGTTTTTAGATGCGCAGGCTATTCCCACCTGAGACACTGCCTTTAGCACAACAATACAGAGCTGGTCACATAAAACACTGTCTGCATGTCCAATTGTCTGTGTTGTAGAAGATTGTACCAACTCCACATAGGCCCTCTCACTCTTCAGCCATATACTGTAGCTGTATTGCTAGAAAGTAGCACACACAATCATTCCATTTAACATCACGATTCATCACCAAATAGGCCCCAGTATAAATGTGTCGCTGCGGAACATGCGCACTTCATTCTGACCATTTCCCCTCTCTTCCTTTTCCTTTTTTTACCCCTTTTGTCTGCCTCTCAGCACTTCTGTGGTGACCATGGAGGAGGTGGATAGACAGCAGCAGACCTCCCCTGAGGGGAAGAAGGTATAGCGCTTCCCTCTCTCTCTCGTTCCCTCTCTCTCTCGCCCCCTCATGACTCACATCCCTGGCATTGTTACTCCCAGTGGGCCGCGGGCCTCTCTGATCAGTCCTGTTGTCGGCGCTGTCACTGCCAAAGCCTGCTTGGCGCCGCGTCACAGGGGCAGCGGCACTCGGAGGACCCAGGCAACCGCTAGCACCGCACGGGCAGCATGGGACTGGTCTCTGAGGGCTGTTTTTGTTCCACGGAACGAACCCTGCTGCTCACGTTTAATGTTGTGTGTTCATGTTCGACGGGGATAACACCCCCTCACTGTCGCAGAGTAACGGTTACTGCAGAGTCGAATGTAATTTAATTTCAAGAATCATGGTTTCATTCTTATTTATTTTTTCTCCTAATGCTTATGTTGTTTTTTTGTTCCCTCATTCTGATGTTAATTAGAGGTGTATGTGGTATGGTGCACCACAAAATGACATGCTCTGAAATTATTTGAGCAAACAGACCCTCATGGTAAAGAATATCTTTTCTTGTCTCTCCACCAGTCTCCCACCCTTAGGCACTTCTCCCCTGCTGATCCCCTGAGAACCTATGAAAACAGGCCAAATAATCACGCACGGCCCCTGAACAAACTAGCACCTGGAAAGAGGCTCGGGTATGGCATATTGTTTTATTGTTGTGTACTCTGTGCATGCCATTACATCTCTGTTCTAAAGTGAGAGCATTTTTTGTAACCAAGTGGTCCGTCCACGAGTGATACAGGGTGTCTTTCTGTCTTTTCTCCTCTAGCGATTTCCCCCACACAGTAGCAACGTTACCCCCTATGCCTAACAGAACCAACTATTTCATTGTTAGTCCAACACCGTCTCAAGGAGTAGTTTTACAAGGGAGACACTTTCAGCATGCTCATATGCCTTCTGCAATAAGGAAACCTGTCCAAAGGTAAACTAATTCATTTAAAAATCTTGTCGTCCATATTTTTTCTAGTGTAGAACATGAACTTATTTGCACGTTATTGTCAGTGTTTCCCACTTTTGATTCTACTCATGGCGGTGAGGGGATACTCAATCAAATAAATACTTTTATTAAATATATATTACAGATATAAAGTGCTCCACTTTATAACTCAATAACTCAACAACTTATATTCAATAACAAGCTGAGTGAGCCTACCATTTTCTGGAAGAGGAAATGCTGTAAGCTAGGACAGGTATATCTTGTAAGTTACGACAGGTATATCTTGTAAGCTAAGACAGATATATCTTGTAAGCTAGGACAGGTATATCTTATAAGCTAGAACAGATATATCTTGTAAGCTAGGACAGGTATATCTTGTAAGCTAGGGCAGGTATATCTTGTAAGCTAGGACAGGTGTATCTTGTAAGCTAGGACAGGTATATCTTGTAAGCTAGGGCAGGTGTATCTTGTAAGCTAGGACAGGTATATATTGTAAGCTAGGACAGGTGTATCTTGTTAATATTGTTAGTTTGTTTATGTGTCCATTGATGTTTTTTTGTTTTTGTGGTTACCACTCAGGGGAAGTGCAGGCAGGGCTGATTTTCACGGCACAGTTGTGGCTTG